>JAJOZX010011637.1:0-75000 GCA_023014485.1 Bathynomus jamesi | reverse complement strand
GAATACTCCGGATGAAAAAATGCAACCTTCCTCAACTATGTCAAAGACATTTCTTTTGGCTTTTTTTTTTTTTTAAATAAATACACATATTTCTCAGCAACACTTTTAAATTTGCATCCGAGTGATGTAGGTAAAGCTGCCTTGAAAACGCAATATTCTTTATGAGAAAAAAAATCATATGCAGTGCCAAATTAGATACGGTTACAAAGGAAAAAGTCAGCTAGGAAGCTCATTTCCACCTGATGTTGGGGTGAGTGTGCTCCAAGAGTCACCTTTAGCACGAGTTAAAGGGTAAGCAGCCAACTTAACCTAACCTAGGAGCCAGGAGGCGAGAGCAAACCAGAGCCTCACCATTTATACTCTGCCACCGTAAACACTGAGCTAATAGATACGGTTAAAACTTTACCATTTCATCAAAAGTAAGTCCTAATAAAGACTGATGACTTTCTCATTCTTAAAAAATTCATCAAAGTCAAACCACTTTGCGTTCATTCCATGTCAAAATGATTGTAATATCTATTTTATTAATGAAGAATTTCAATTTCAGTTTCAGTGGTGATAGTGTTCGGAGCTGCGTGTTCACAGCATACCCAAAGAAATTTTCATTTACACGTTATTTGATTTGGTGAAAGTCTTTCATTAATTCATAAAATGTTAGCAGTGAGGGATGTCTTTTCAGGGCATTAAATTTTGTTATAAAAGTCTTTCAGAACATTGCTTAGAAGGAGAACATACATCATGTCGCGAGCGCGTAGTTAGACTTCTAAGTCTGAGGGTAAGGAGGGGCAACAAAATTATTGGGGGAGGGGACAATACTGACCTTGTAGTATGAATATTGTAAATGTAATAAATGTAACCAACTTATAGTTCTGTATAATTTATTATTACATCTAGTTTTGAACGTATCTTACTTTCATAATTGTTTAATTTTTAGTTTGACATCGGCAATTTTTCTGGGGAAGCAAACTACAATTTTGGAAGTTGCCCTCCCCTTGGATAATTTGACTACACTACTGAATTAGGTCGAGTCTGTAGTTATATATATATATATATACACTATATATATATATATATATATATATATATATATATATATATATATATGTTCGCTTTTGGATTTCAGTTTTTGTAAAAACGGTTTTAGTTTTTGTAAAAACAAAATATCATTTCCGATTTCGATTTCAGTTTTTTCGCTTTCAGTTTATGGTTTATACCAACATTTTTTTAGTTGCAGTAAACTCAAATATTTAATATTCATATCTTTGAGTTATATATTCCTTATAAAGCTTTTTATTATTGATCTGATTTCGTTTCATACTGTAAGGCGCAGTTGCAGGGGCGCCCGCAGCCTTTAAAAAATTGGACGCACGATTTTTTTTAGGTTGAGATTCTGGGGACTCAGCGCAATAAATAAGTAAAATAACTAGGCCATCTGTGCTCCTATCCCACAGGTTTTCTAAGAAATTAAAATTTGGTGGATGAACGTGCGTCTGTGCGTCCTCCTGTGGGCGCCCCTGCGCAGTTGTTATTCTTCGTCAATAAGACTGATCTTTCGCCTTCGAAAGCTTCAGATAAAATGATACTTAAATTTAAGCTGCAAGCTTAAAGTCACGCAGTTATCTGATATTTTTTTACATTTTTGTGCTAATCCTTTTCTCATCTTGGTGTAACTTTTTTTTCTTTACCCGTGATATCTATCTATCTATCTATCTATATGAAGAGGGAGGCGAATATATTAAAAAGATAGAGCCATAAAGAAAAAGCTGATAAGTTTGCCTTTCTATATCTATATACCTTCAGAGATAGTCTTATAGGATGAGACGAAGTGTATCAATAAATCAAAAACATTTCTGTCACGTTTCAATACCCCCAATTTTTTATTTTTTTTATATGTTCGTTTGACAAGTTTTCTCGATTTAGTAAATTTGAAATAAAAATAACAAAAATTATTTAAAAGAAAAACCTTTTAATTTATAAAACTTAAATAAACAATATCGATTTCCATTTCAGTTTTCAGTTTTTCAGTTTATTTCAGTTTTTCCGATTTCGGTTTTCCGATTTCAGTTTTCAGTTTTTCATTTTATTTCAGTTTTTCCGATTTAAGTTTTTTCCGATTTAAGTTAAAAGAAAAAAATCAGTTTTATCAGTTTATCGATTCCAATTCATATCGACTCAAAATCCCTGAGTATTATTGTATACAAGTGCATATATTTAATTAATAGTTTCACTCACTCTCTGTACCATGGCTGTGAACCCTTTGTCAACGTGTTCCTCCAATTTATTTTCCCTCATTTCTCCCTATAATGACTTATACATCCGAATTACGTAACTATATAACGTGTTAATTATGAATTAACTTATATTGTATAATGTGTTGGACTATGACGTCATCAAATAAATTAATTACTCTCGCATTTGTCATCCCTTGAATACTAAATCTTCAAACTTCCCTATAACTTCCCTATAGTTTAGGTATAAAAGTTATTATTTATCTATGGTGTCTCGCGTATGGTCCCTTATACAGGGTGTCCTGTAAGTCTGGAACCATAGGGCAAAATGATAAAAACGGCAATAAAAACGCCGAAGAGACTTTTGGGGACTGTTTGTGAAATGAGCGAGAATGGTAGCGGTTGTGTCATCGTCGGTGGATGTCCTCGAAGGTCCACTGCGTGGTTTATCTCCTATGGATCCCGTTTCCCTGAACTTTGCTACAAGTTTGCCGACACAGCTGTGTGTTATCGGCGCGCGGTCCGGATGCAATCTGTTCAATTCCTCAGCGACCTCCCTCTGACTCCGATTTCCTACGAGCAGAATTACCTGGATGCGTTCTTCCTTACTCAAAGACATCATGGACACTTGCATAAACGGAAAAACATTTTACCCTATGGTTCCAGACTTACGGGACACCCTGTATTATTCATGTCATTTATCTATCTATTGTTTATCGATCTATCAATCCATGTCTACACGATTACCCTTACACGTAATTACGTTCATATGTATAACTGGTACCAAGCCTTTTCAAGGCGTTGCACAAGATTCTCGTTGATGCTGACACAAATATCCAAATTCAGCTCTCCGAGTGCCAAAGCTATTTTACCTTCGTCAGCGCGCTAACTAAACATATTTGATTGGAATGTCTTCCAAAACTCTCTCTTGCTTCTGCTACAAATTTATAACATTAAGATGTCACGTTATATTATAATACATTGCTAGCATGCTAAGTCACTGGTTCGTTATCTCTTTACGTCACATAGTTATCCATGTTCTCAGTAATTGTATTTATTATTTCTACATAACTGTCATTCGAATTTTATGTTACTTATGCGTTACGTTATCATATATGTCCGTGTACTTTTAGTGGAAAGTACATCGTATCCTTCCTCCGCTTACATCATCACTTATACTACTTTGGCTTTCAAACTATGATAAATAGCCATTTTCTAATAATATTTAACATAATTTGGTCTTATAATAATTATAGTAATTATATTTAACTATAAAAATTATAACATTCTTGTTAATTCCCTTTAAATTATAGAACAACTGATAACTCTCCTCCATTATCTAAATTATATAGATCACTTCAGTATCAGATATGTCATTTAACAATTTGATAAAAATGTAATTATAACAATATGATGTACTTAGTGTACTTAACAATGTACTTAGGATGTATTCAATGCACAACCCCTACATTATGTCGCCACCCACGAATGTATACTTTACAAAATTATGACCTTTGTTATTTAATTTTTTGTTTTATTTTGAAATATTTCAAAATTCTGGTTTCTGTTTAAATTGCGTCTTACGACAACAATACTTAAAATTTAGCTTTTACAGGTACTCCCCCAAAATTTAGATTTATTTACTTGTATTGTAAATTATATCATTCCTACCTGAGCCATTGTTACAAGAGGTTGAATTTCTTCCCTTTCAAGTCCTGAACATCAGTGGTAGTTTTAAGGGACTGTAAATTCATCTTCCTCCTTCTGCGCCTTTTTCTGTAGAAATTGTACTATAAAATAAATTTAAGTGAAAGAAGACTCCAATTTAGAACTCGTGTGTTTCCATCCACACCTTCAGGAATTTGGTTAAAAACTATCAATAATTTTCTTCACTCGGATGTTCTACGGCTAAGGCCGAGTTTAACTGAAAGGACCACCTTCGTCAGATTGTCCAACAATGCATTCATTATGAAAGTCGCGTGCGGAAAGTGGCCTGCACCATGAGTGCACCAAGCCTGTACTCGCGCAATAATAATTTCAGATCTGAGTTTTCTTTTAAAGTTTGGTGTGATAAAAGTGACTTACAAAGACGAGAAGTGAATTAAGTTCTTCAATTCGGAGCCACTAATTATTAATTAAATGCAAAACTGTTTAATATTCCTGAAATCCACAGAAGGATTTCTAAGTATGCAAATGAATCGAGTTAAATTGAATAACTTAAAATTCTTGCAGAAAATTTTCTGTAGCTCAGTCATTCCATAGCTATTCCACATAAGAATAAGGTGACCCAACCAACCAACCAACCAACCAACCAACCAACCAATCCGCCTAACGCACACACACACACACACTAGTTGTTCCTGGAAAATAGTGCCGAATTGCTGTGGGATAGTGAGTGCAAAAAGGTTAAATTTATAAATTTTTGTGTTGTCTGTGTAATGGAATTACTCGTCTTAACGATTTCAAGGTTATTTAGAAATTGATAATATTGAATAATTTGAAGAGTGGCCAAAAATTTGTATTTTATATAGAGTAAATGAAACTTAATGTCTGCAATTAAAATGTATTCCGTTTGGCTGATCGCTGTTCTTGTAATCGGAAGGGTAAGGTTAATTTTTGTGTTTACTTTTTTGGAGTTAAAAAACTTTCGTTAGTCGGAATTTCCGTTTTGTGGTTCTATTTTTGAAACCGACTTTTCCCAGAAAGAGTGTATTTATTTTGATTAAATATTTTATGCAGTTAGATTAGATAGAATATTTAATCAAAATAAAAACTTTTTGGAAAATTCTATTTAAAAAATGGGGGCCACTAAACGGAAAGAAGTTCCCGTTTATGAATGTTTGGAGACAAGTTTTTTGACGAAGTCAGGAATTTGTTCCAGAGGTCGTGATTGGCCGAAATTGGTTACATGAGAAATAACTAACCAATCTAGAACGACCACCTAATAGCGTAATCTGGTTTTTGCGAAACTTAATATTAACCATAATATGATTTTATTATTGAAGGTTCAGTGCATGCACTTGTCTCTCCTTCCGAGCGGGGTCGAAGGATCGATGAAAGTTCTTTGGGATTCGTCGTCCAGAAAAGCTTTCTGTTACCCAACTGAAGAGGTAATTTTACAATAGTACAGAGTGGCCACAAAGTCCCTTTGCAGTGACATTACAGCATATCTGTATGTTGATCTTGTTTTTCATGCAAAGGGACTTTGTGGCCACCCTGTACAAGATTACAGAATAATAATGTAATGAGGTTTGATGTGGAGCACAATTAGAATACGAGCAATGATGATGTTTTGGAGTTAACTTCGGGACTATTATGCAGCTAAGGGGCGTCGCGGCTTTATAAACATACATTATTCTTTTCGACTTTAGAAATATATGTACATCACACTACAATTAATTATATACTGGGGAAATATCATTTTATGGTGAAGTTAAAAGAATTATGTTAGAAAAAAATTCAAATTTGCCGCTCTCGCCGCCATGATCAACATGGCCGACGTCGACCAATCACCAAGCGACACGCGCTCTCGTGACGTCATCCAGCCAATTAAATTTAAACCTGGTTCTATCCCAGGTTTAAAATAGCGCCATTTCTCATTTTGGATTCCAACATGGTGTGCGAAACTTGCAATCTTAATTATATCGAAGTTCATCGTTATTTTTTTAAAATTATTGTTGTAGTGTGAGCATGTGTTAATGCAGTGCTGTGATCTATCTACTTGAGTTGCCACCGGTCAAATGAATGGCCCGTTAGGTCAACTGTACGCCCTTGACGATTGGTTAGGTTAAGTCATGATTAAACCATTCAATTGACCTTAGGGTAATTATGTCGCAAATGACATGGCCTGAAGTTGAAATAAAAAATATATTTTTCGTGTATTTTGGTGTGCTCTGTTCAAATATAACCTTCATTTCTTGTGCAAATGAACAGAAATACGGGATCACTTCAACATATTGCTTTCCAGGAACCTCTCTTCAACATATTGTTTCCCAGGAGGGATCATTTTAACATATTGCTTCCCGAATGCTTTGGGAAGCAATATGTTAGTGATCCGAAATACGTGTTTGGGCCATGCAATGACAACTGTATTTCTGTTCATTTGCACAAGAAATGGTCATATTCGAAAAAAGCACACCAAAATACACTTGAAAAATGTATTTTTGACTACATTTTATACAATAAAGCATAACCTAACATGTTCATGTTATGAGATCTCGTAAACAACGCATTACCACAGGAAACGTGCAAAAGACCTCAAAATAACCAGAAAAGTTTGCTCTCGTCATTTTCGTTTAAACTAAAGAAAATATCACGACTTAACCTAACCAATCATCAAGGGCGTACAGTTGACCTAACCGGGCATTCAATTAACCCAGAGCTTTCCAAACTGTGTCGCGACACATTAGTGTGTCGCCAATACCTCCCAGGTGTGTCGCCAAATTTAGTTAATTATTTTCAATTTTTTTGTATTTTGAAAATTTTGATTTTTGTATCATCAAAATCGGCTACAAGATAAACAACCTACTGAAAAATTATCTGATATTTGATAACAAAAATTAATTAATGTGTCGTGAAAATTTTTATGCTTAAATAGTGTGTCGCCAACGTGAAAAGTTTGGAAAGCTCTGAATTAACCTAACAGGTTAATATTGGTTATTTCACCTAAATATCTTCTGATCTTTTCGTATTAGGCACTCGCTGTCACATTTCGAGCAAGTTAAGAATGAGAGAATAACGCCGTAGTTGATAAAAACATCCAATGCTTTGTCTTCATCTAGGGCACATGACGAATCAAGTTCTCAAAGTCAAAATCACACGAATGGCACGTCATAATTCTATCACAAATACCACCAAACTGAATCCAATTAGAAAAAAAAAATAGCCAGAACAGAAACCAACAAAACTAATTAAGTCGCAGAGTAGCGAAAAAATAGCCCAAAATTATACTCGTCGGACCAAAAATGGGAACTATTATGTTTCATGGACTGCTCTCGATTTTCCTAGGAAATTGCAAACAAGGGCAGTCGATGACCCTGATTTTGTTTCTGCAATCGGTTTTCTTGAGAAGTGATAAAGAAAAATGTAAGTGGATATTGAATAAATTTATTTACTGAAACGACGCAATACACTCCAACATCTTTTTGAATAAGTCAGAGCTGGTGTGGCGCTTACGCCATACAAATTCACAAAGGTACGAGTCAAGTTGGTCGCGATCTGTTCCGCATCGCAGTTTGTTCGATTGTTTCAATGAATTCCACAAGCTTTCCACCTGCTGAGTGAGAGCTCCGGTAGATGGGTCGATAAAGTTCATGCTGTGGTTAAACAGTGTAATGCGAATAGTTGTACACAGGTTAGGTTAGGTTAGGTTAGGTTAGGTTTGGTTTGGTTTGGTTTCTCAAGAAAACCGATTGCAGAAACAAAATCATAGTCATCGACTGCCCTTGTTTGCAATTTCCTAGGAAAATCGAGAGCAGTCCATGAAACATACTAGGTCCCAAAAATGAGTGTGTGTATGTATATATATATATTAGTATCATAATTTTCACCATTAGTATGCATGTGCACAAAAAATGAGTGACAAATTTGAATAAAGCGACTAAAACTACCTCATAAAAAGTTATTTTGATTTACAGGTCCAGCCCATGTCATTTAAAACATATTAACTAACTTTAGTTATTTAATTGGTGATAATTGTTTTTTCTGCATTGTTTGGTGATAATTCTTGTCTTTTTTTTCTACTACTTTTTCGTGCTTTGTGCAGTGGTACTTCTCTATCCAAAACACCTTAAAACTGGTGTTTTTTCATAATCCCACAACTATTGACAATATCTACTACACAAAGCATGAAAAACCATGCAAAAAAAAAAGCAGAAAAAATTATCACCGAACTCGGCGACGCCCCTTAGCTGCATAATTATCAACTTCGGTAAATACTGAAAACACGCCGCAGATGTTTTTTTTTTTTTTTCTCTCCATGAAAGAAGGGTTTTCAGATGTATTCTGTGGTGGTGGTCAAATATGACCTTCGTTTCAATCGCCAATGATTCTAGATGAGGTTAAGTTTCCTCGTATAATTTTCAGTGAAAGCATTTCTGACAGAAAATACATTTATATTAAAAAAGAACACTGAAAATTATATGAAGAAACCTAACCTAACCTAGAATCATTTGCGAATGAAACGAAAGTACGAGTAATATTTGAAGAAAGCACCACAGAATACATCAGAAAAAGTAATTTTTATGAAAAAAAAAAAAAAAAATGTTGTATTTTCAATATTTACCAAATCTAGTGGCCACGAAAGTACATATCTGCATGTCAGTTATAAAGTGCCAAGTCTATGAACCAAAATGTTGACTTGTCGCTTTTTAACTTTGACACGCAGATATTAACCCAAAAATGTCCTAATTTGTAAATTACATTTTCATACACTGGTTGGTTTGTAATTTTAAAGAATAAGATTAGTTCGATGTTGAACGATGTCGATATAAATGAAGCTGCCTAAAGAGAAGTACTTCAGCCATTTAATATCTATCTACTTCATGTAAAAATAATTTTTTGGACGAGTTTCCAGACAAAGATGAGAAAGAAGATTAAAAAGTTATCTTGTTACTGACATTTATGAATCCTGAAAAGTGATTCCAATTTAATTTTTGTTTAGATGATGAGTTTAATATTGGATGAAACAACAAACCACAATTGGGGTTACTCCACATCTTGGAATTACTCCGTTGCTATGGAGAGGGTTGGTCAAGTGTTTTGCAGACAACTCGGATTTTCCATTATGGAAAGGTATTTAGTAATGATTTTTTCATGTTGAGGTTTAGCTAGCCCTTAGTTTTTGTAAATGATACTTGTACTTTCAATTTTTTGGTACTATTTTCCATTGCAATATAAAGTTAATTCACGTGTAATTAACCAATTCAATTTAATGTTGGAATTCCTAGTTATCATTTTTTCAAAGTTTTGGTACGAGATTCTCCGCCTCCCATAATGTCTAATAAGGTGATCTCGTTTTACCCATTAAAAATGTTGATACTCGCAATTCTTTTTCCTAAACCCAGCATGAGCTCGGTAGAATCAAAACCAACTCGAAATCGAATTCTGTGGGCCGCTTCTTGTTTAGGATACGAAGCCCTCGTCTCTCATTGCTTCTTTCAGCAATTCGAAGACCACAGTATTCAGTGCCGGCAATTCGTTGGCCTCAAATGCGACCATTGTCATTTGGTTCGTTCAAATGAATTTTGTTTCCCAACATTTGAAAATATCTGAAGAGTAATTGTGAATTAGAATAACCTGTAAGTAGGCCTAATTTCAAGACTAATTTCCTTTATAGGTCTTGCACCTGAAAGGGAGCAAGTCATTGAACATTACAAGTCCTGGATTTCCAAATTCGTACAGCGACAACAGCATCTGCGAATGGACCATAATTGCTGAAGTTTCTTCGAGATTTATCATCACAATATCTCATCTTTCCTTACCGAAGAGGAACAAATTTGGTACAGCATCCCATTTTAACCCCTTTATTTTTTAGTACTGACACTACCGAAGAATGCTATAATTACTATTAGGAGGGATTATAGCAAAACATCTGCCAGCTGTATATTACAAATAACGACAAGATAATCCTTTGATGTTTAAAAATGGTGTCGTACCTCCATTAGGTTTTGAACAGTTTTAATTTCTCTTTCCCGTTCTGTTTTTACATCTAAAATTTATTCGTTTCAATAATTGGGCCTTAAACTGATGACGTCAAAGAAGCCCCCCCTCCCCCCGTAAAAGAGGTAAAAATAACACTATGGTTTATTTTATTCGCGTTTAAAGATTTAACGGATATTTCAGTAATTTTATGATCATGAAATCAAATGGTCGTGAAATCAAAGCGAAGACGAAGTTTTTTGTTGAGTGAATGACGAAAGTAGTGGCAATCCTCTGTTTTTGCGAAACGTTCGAAAGTTTGGGTTTCTTTGTCGTCACCGTAAACTTATTTTTTAAAAATCTATTAAAAATTTAACCTATTTAAAAAAAATTACCTATTAAAAAATTAACCTATTAAATCTATCTATCCAATTTTTGTATTTTCTGAAAGATTATATATAGACTGTATAGACACTATGAAAATTATTTTAAAAGTTGAAAATTAAGTTAGTTTTAGCAATTTAAACATTTTTTTTAGTATTTGTGGTTAAGGGTGAAGTACTGTATATAAATTTTAAGCATACGAGTATATATATATCTTGATTAATGATTTCCACTTAGTGAAAGTGTTGTAATATCAAAGTGTGTGAGTGAATCTAACGTTCAAACTCGCCGCTCACCCGTTTTGACATCTCAGTACGATTTACATGAATTAGGTTGAACACTTGGTATCATTCGATTTAATTCCATTTTGACCTTATTTCATCCGGTCATATTTCACTTTGTTTCACTTCGATCTAATTCCAGTCAGTTAGATTTAATTCAAGTGTGGTCAATTCGATATAATTTCCGTTTAACCTTGTACCAAGCCTGACCTAATCTAATCTAATATCAACCTAACCAACCATTAAGTGGTAGTTCGACCTAATTCCAGTATAAGCGTATCAAACTTTATTCCAGTACTTTAGATTTATCTCCAGTATGGCCGCTTCAACTTGGGTTCCATTTCGACCTTATTTCCAGTCCCGCCTTTGGGTTCAACTTTATTCTATTCGATTTAATTGAAACCGATTTTATTCTATTGAATTTATTCCCACATAAACTAGATTTATCGTATTCAACCGAGTTCTTAGTCAGCTTCATTTCTTGACATAATTTAAATTCAATTGTACGTACAAATATATTATTAATTCTGATACTTTAGCATCAGTAAGTGCATTAACGAAATTAAACAAAAGCCTTTTAAATCAGTACCAGCATTTAATTAATTAAAACTGAGAAAATGCAATGGTGTTTACTTCATATTTTGTCATAATCTATTTAATTTTATTTCTCTTGAGACTTGTTCTAAACTCTGCAAAGAAATTCTCTCTTACTCTGTAAATTATCGTAACGACAACGTTCAATCAAGGAATGCCAATTTACTGTAGGTTACACACTGTATCTGTAGGTGTAATGATCTTACCCGTATAATAACAACTTCGCGTTTCCTTTATTTAGGGGATTGCGAGAAAGGTCTGTTAGAAATCCAGGCAAAGCAGGACGACGAACTTAATTACGTCCCTTATAAAACTATTTGTGGTTCTTCTGTGCCACAGACTTGGCGTGTCAATGGTTCTTCGTTAAAAATTAGGTATGGTTTAAAATTTGCATTATTATTACGTGTTTACAATCGAGAAAATGTTAAAATATTTCTAGTCCAGTCTAATAGTATAAATTTTCGATTGGAAAACTTTATTTACCAACTTCTAAATGGAAGGAACGAGTCAAACACTAAAGTGATTAATTATTTCTTTTTAACATTTATAAGGTATGACGAACATAGGCATTTTGGAAAGGCAATTTTATAGCTATTATTCGTTTAAAACTTTGAGACGTAAAATTGCATACTTAAAAAGTTAGTAATTGGTAATTGGTAAATGGTAAAATTGAAGCTTTGCTCATCTCCGTTTCTTGAATTCTAGATAACGTTAAATGAACAATATTTTCAATTTTATTTCAGGTTTTTTGCTGGCATTTTTCATCCCCGTCCCTTTGGCACCGCGGGTTTCCACCTCGCAGTCAGCTTATATGAAAAATCTTCAATCCAAATAGGTTCAAACAGTAGTTATACCCCACCACAGGTTAAGCGGGGTACGTATCATATTGGTATTGGATAGAATTTCTTCCCCATTTTTTTTTAGTGTTTAGGGCTTTAGGCTATACCCGTTGGTTACCAAAGTTGGGATACAGTGAATAGAATTTGTTTATATCCCGACTCTAGTAACCGATGGATGACACTTTAATATGTGTAAATGTGTTAAATAAATCTGTGTTCGCCTTCACTTACGTTTTCACCGTCACTCACTAAGCGTGAATTGACCATTCTGAAAGTATTATACAAATCTTAATATTGTAAGAGAGAACTACAGAAGTAAAAACAGGGAGAGTCATGAGAAGACTCGCCATGTGCCACATTTGAGGGAATGTGGAAAGTTGATGTAATGCGTAAATAATTATTTAAAAGCTTTCGTGTTATGCCTTGGAATTCATAAATGATTCTTTCCAGGGAGGATTTCAAATTTTAGTACAAATTTGATACGGCCATCCACGCTTGCCGGACTTACAATTGGGATTTTCTTCGCCTTAGCAGTAATTGTGGCAAATGTTTTCTTGTAAGTTCTGAATTGTTTTTACACTAGTCAAAATTTACAAAGAATAAAATGAAAAGCTTTATACAGTAACTCGTTAGCAAAATGGGTTTCATTTCTTTGAAAAGTCTTTCAATTATGAAAGCTTTATTTTTCACAGGTATTCTAAATTTCCAGTCTGTCTCTCTCTGTCTCTCTCTGTCTCTCTCTGTCTCTCTCTGTCTCTCTCTGTCTCTCTCTGTCTCTCTCTGTCTCTCTCTGTCTCTGTACTTAAGTTTTCAAGTATTCGTTGTCATATAAACGTTTATTATAAGTAAAGTGTATTCATTATTTTATTTATTACCTTTAGTTTATGCATTTGATTGAAAGATAATTCAAATTAATTTAAAAATTAGAGTTATGAACTCAGAATTGGGGATTTTTTACAGTATTAGTGGTCATGGAATGGAGTATATGAATGTTAAAACATACCACCCTAACTTTTACAGCTATTGAAAATATCATTAAGTTAGATTTTGGGATGTTCTTGGTGTTTGTTTTGGGGAGCTTCAGAGTAAAAAGTATAAGAGAAACTTAATATGCCATTCTGATTTCTCTAGTTGTGTAAGCAAAACCTATGGCTAGATTAGGTCGGCTCACTGATCTTAACTGTTTTCTCGTGACTATTAAACATCCTTTTACGACAAAGATTGTTTTCCTTCACAGGATTAGGTATTATGTGCGTAAAATAAAACACAGAAACAGAAGGAGAGCTATGGCCCACTCTTTGCAAGTTCAAAGACACCATCAAAGTGAGTTAAATTTTAAATTTTAGAATCGGATTGATTTCATATGGACGTACAAAATCAATTTTTATTCCTTACCAGATTATTTAAAAGGATTAACGTTTACGACAAAAACTAAAATCTTCAAAAATGTTCATTTGTAAAATTATAAACATAAAAACCAACTTTTAAAAAGATGCTGTTTTAATTTTTTTGTAATTATACACTCGCAATTTTTTTATATTAAAATAATTGAATAAGAGGTGACTATAGTGAAAATTAAATTTTAGCCCCTGGAGCAGGGACAAGCAAAAGAGGTGTTCTTCCTGGCACACCACTACCACTACCACCATTACCATCACCTGCAAAAAGTACGAATATATTAAATGTAACTTCGGATGATCGAAAAAGGAAGACCTCTCTAACTTCCATCATCTACGAGGACATTGATTCGAATAAAAGTAGCTTCGAAACTTCGTATCTGGTTTTAGGTAATAATAATAATGTTTGTGGTTGCTTAACTCTCAGCTTTAAGTTGGAACCGAGCCACGGGTCGCCGCATCATCTGAACGTAGAGGATGGTCACCCATTCAACTTCTGAACAGACCTAATATTGCGGAAAGCTGTTTTGACGACGTGGCCGTGACGTAACTCTGTTTTTCCTTGAAGATACGTAAAACGAGAACACACGTAGTACGAATTAAAGCTTCTCGTTATAAAATAAGAGAAGAGTAGACATGACTTTCCTTTTAAATCCTAAAAACTTTTTCAACAGACGAACATCCAAATAGCAAAAAGTGTTTAAAAACTTTTCTTTATAGATGGATATACTCGTCTTAGTACACTCTCCCCAAAGGACGCCAAAACAAATGAGAACAGAGGCGATGAGGATTCTTCCATTTTTACCTTCCAGATCCCGACCTTGCATGTGACCTCGTCATGCAGCGACCTCGGACGCGAAAGTGGGCAAAGTGATTTGCCTTCAGCATTATCCTATATTTCGGACGGAGACAGCGTCTTTGAAAGTGGTAAAATGAAAATTAGCAGATTCTTGAAAGTTATGTCTGTATGTAAACTAAGTTAATTAAGGAAATTTTAAGTAAGATTTGAAATAGAAAGTTATACAGTAGAATGCTTAGTATAAATTACTAAAGAATATGTAAAAATACACAAACGCTACTAATTATGTTATGGATATTGTATACAGTAATTAATTTCAAAGAATCGTCGCTGAATGTACAAGTTTTCATGTATAGAAATATACAATCAATTACCAAAATTGGGATAACTGGGCCGTAAGTGTAGGTGTGCCCCAGGGTATCCTGACTTTGGTAACCGACTGTACTTAAATAGAAAAATGTAAAACTTTAAGTGAACTCAATATCAATACAAAGAAATGTAGTTTAGAAAAAGTAACACTTTAAATTTGTTATAGAAATAAATTTTTATTTACTTAATCAACTCTCTGCCTTTAGATAAAAGTTTTTCCATCTCTCCGCCGCTGGATAACCAAAGAAAAGGAACTTATACTATCCAAGTTAAATCTCCCGATGAGAGATGCTTATCAGAATCATATTCACCGATGCCTTTGAGTAAACTAGCAAAGGTAGGTAACGTTGTTGCGTGACCAGTATTTCTCATTGGACTGGACTGGACTGGATTGGACTTGACTATACTAAATGTTCTTATCACTGTTGCATGCCTTCTTCTTACACCAATATAGCTATAGTTTTTTCATAAGTTTGAAAATTTGTGATGTGGAACTTTTAATGTTATCAGTGGGAGGGGGTCTTGGGACAGTTCAGCTGGTCATTCTGAGGTGGTTCCTCAGAACTTACTCAACCATTAGCATTCGATTTGGTGAGTCAGACATCACCACCACAGCACTCGTGTCACTACTCATTACACATTAATGTCCTCTCTTCTTGCTTTGCTACCTGGTCGAATAACTTTATCTCTTGGTCTTGTTTTTGAGTTTCATTCGACCATATTCGGTGTTCCTCAGGAATATGTCCTCCCTCCAACTTTCTTCTTAATAATAATAATCTTTCTACCATCTCCATTTCCATAGACTCTTACGTCTTCATAAATCCTTTACTGTTGCCCCACTAAAGAGTTTGAATATAAGGAAACCACAAACAGTCAGAGAATGCTAAGCTTGTCCGAACGGCAGAGTCGAGATGTCAAAATATGGTATCTTACGCCACAAGACCTTATGATTATCTTCCTGACATAATTTTCAAAGTGCAAACATTTCTCTCTCTCCCAACATTGATTTTAGGATTTACTCACACACACAATCTTTTCATGGATTCCAGTGTCCGATCTCTTGCAATAAATACTACCAAAGAGCTCGATCTACTATTTTATGTCGGGCACTTTTTATCCATGAGCAAAGTTGTCCATCATTTATGAAAGCCATGTTCACTCTCGGATGAAGCGTGGTTCTCATCTTGAGGCTGGGTGTGGAAAGGTTGTTCCAAAGCAACTTCATACTATTATTCAGAGACGAAGTATGAAAACTAACAACAACAAAAATTGCTATGGTTACATTACATAACATTGCATTTCATTTGGAAAACATAAAACCACTGGGATCTATTGAGGTTATTCAAGTTATGAGCTATATTTTATAATAATAATGAGATTAACATTTTGAAAATTTTAAGTCAGCTAATTAACATAATCTATTATAGAGCTACCAAAGTAGCCTACATAACTTAAGTTCAGAATATACACTATTTACAATCACCAAACTGTCTTTCATTCATGAAAGCTCCAAATTTTTCTTAAAACTAAGGAGCTAATGTTTATCACATCATATGGCAAATCATTCCAAAAATCTACCACTCTATAACTGAAAAAGTATTTTCGTAGATCCAGTATACAAATCAGTTTTCTAATTTTCTTATCGAATTTTCCCATCAGACTCTAATAAAAAAAAATTAGTTGCATCTAAACTGTCCGAACCTCAAAACATTTTAAACATCTGTATCATATCTCCCCTCAAACAATCTCTCAAAACTAAACATATCCAGTTCCTTTAATCTTTCCCAGTATTTCAATATCTTCTTAGGTTAGGGATAAGCTTGGTTGCCTTATGTTGCACACCTTGCAGCATATCAATATCATGTCTAAGGTGAGGGGACCAAGCTTGAATGCAGTATTCTAAGTGAGGCTTAACATAAGGATTATATAATTTACAGATCACTTCCTTACTCTTGTAACTAACATTCCTTTTAATAATACCTAGCATTTTATTTGCCTTATTTTTAGCCCCTAGAAACAACTACTAACTATAATGCCAAGATTTCTTTCCTGTCTAACATCTTCTAACAGTTTCTTTGCATCTCATTAGTTTTAATTATTTGGCGAGACTTTTCTTTAGTTTCTCTCAATTACAAATACTTCTATGATGAGTGATACCTCTTCGCACTACTATCACCATACGAAGAATACTGGAGGGTGCGCATAACTTTGACATCTCTGCCACAAAGCAGAACTGCATATCAAAACTTTTTACACTTTTGAATTCTCCAATGTAGTAATTATTTCCGCTTGACATTGAACGTCTATAATAGACAAATGGACTATGCTGGGCCCGTCAGGCCAAGTCTATTCCTTGCATAAAATTATTTAAAAGTGAATCCCATAGACCATTTATTATCTCCTGATATGACTTTAATGAAACTAAAAGCGTACTTCTTTTCATGGCCGATAAAATTTTAATTATATTGTTGTAGGAGTCCCTAACAACGTCAAAATTAGAACGGAATTATGCATCTGAACCAAATATGAGGCAATTGAATTCCTCTGGAGAAACATCCAAGTACTCGAGAATGGATTCGGTTGGCTTCACTACTTCATCTATCGCGTCCGATCCGTAGGAAAACCTTTTATTTTAAATCTAAAAGTTTTATATTAATAGTAAATTGCTGCTTTAATCTTGTTTTTATCTTAGATTTTACCCAATGCTTCAAAATTTATTAGCTTTTATATACTGTACTGCTTAATTAAATATATTTTAATTCGCCTTCATTTTAAATTTTACAATGGGTTCTGCGAAAGTAAAAACAGGTCTTGCTAAAAGCGTCAATAAAATTGAAGTGAAATCTAAATATTATAGTATGAGAGGCCAAGTGTCATGAGTGAATGTTTGGATATATAAATAGAACTTTTAAATTATATTATTTAGAATTAAAGAGGATTTATTATAGCATTTTCATTATCCCCCAAAGAAGATAACCAGTGGCTCATGTACAGTAGGTTAGGTTAAGTAAAACTACCTTGAATGTAGGTGGATATAGCTTGAGAAACGGTGAAAGATTAAGCGTAGTGCTACTGCTGCTAATACAGTAGTGTAAATTAGTTGAAAATATCATTAACTGAATCAAAAGTTGGTTATAACAGAGTTGTTACAGATTAAGCACATGGTCCTACTTGTCATGAAAAGACAAAAGGGAAGGATGGATAAGTTTTTAGCAAGTGGATAACGGTCAGTCGGTCACTATTACGTACACAAGTCACCTAGGGTATTCCACTTAAATTTAGACGTTATCTCGGAACTGGAAAGAATAGGTAAAAACAAAGTGTGTCGTTCTATTACCGTTGAGCATGAAGGTAGTTATTTCTGAAGTATTCAATGGTTTTGTTTTGGTTGATAGCGTTTTCTTATATTTTGGCCATTAAAACAACTCAAGAGTAAGGACGGCTCCGGTAGTTAATCAATGCCTCCATTTCAGACGAATTATTTCATTGTAGGACAGAAAAAATTTTGTATTGCACAATCCTTTAAAGCAGGAACGGAGCAAGTGTGTCACGGGCCCCGGGGCAAAACTTATTTACAGGCCCCTTAACAAAATTTTTATTATACATTTATATTGCTTTTCTTTGCATTATTTATTTAACATATATTTAAGAATTATTATACTACTTGTACGCATGGAGGTATAGAAGGCAAAACATTATGCAAAATATTGAGCTTTAAAAAGGATACCGTGAAATAAAAGTTTACTTACGACAACATCAGAACTTGACTTTTCTTGCCTTTCAGCAAATTCATTAATTAAATCCTCCAAGTTAATATCTGTAGCTTTCTTGTTTTCAATTGATATAATTGAGAGTTCACTTAATCTTTTTCATTCATAGAATTTCGAAGATAGTTCTTTATTAGTTTAAATTTTGAAAATGATCTCTCTGCACTTGAAACTGTCACAGGAATTGTGAGGAACAATGTTATGGCAGTCACAACTTCGGGAAAACTTGAGCGCAAAGAACTGTTGTCTTTAATTAAAAATGAATATAGCTCGTGGATTGTCGGAATTTTTTCAATGTATGTGTCGGCGAAATGACGGGTGAATGATTTCTTTGAATCCTGGTATAGGTCTGCCAATGTCGGATATGATGGTGTGTTTCGTTACACCACATCCGACTGTTTCACAGGTGTTCTCGGTATGTCGCTTCCTCGCACCAACAAGGAAGTTCATACCGTTTAATTAATTTATTCTGACTGCGAATTTCGAAGACAACAATTTATACCCTCGGTTGATGGCGTCCGCTCTCTCTCAGTCCGTTGAGAGAAGGGAATGCTGTTCTCCGTTGGAAGGATATAAAATGACGAGTTTTCCTTTGTTAGTCCTTTATTTCTCAAAGTTGAAATCACTAATACACCCTTAACACAACACTTGGTTTAGAGAGTTATTACCGGGCAAATGCTTACATCAAAATAAGCTGAGGGGTCCAGCCGAAACGGCCCGGCCCAAGGGCGGAACACACTCACCCACTCGAGGCCGAGGCGAGACTCTCACTCCCTGTCTCAAATCTGAGGCAGACACACTCAAGGCGTGTTCATTTCCTCCTTGAGAAACCCTCGTGGTGCCACGTTTACGAAAGCTTTATTTACTTGTATATTCCTACTCTAATAATGGTATTAACAAGAGAATTGGTATAAAATGATATTAGCACAAGAATTTATAAAATTGTAGTTTTATACTAGTCGAAAAGAACATTTAGGATTTTAGGAATCTTTGTTAAGATTATAGATGTGGCAACTGTGGAGATCATCGTTAGGCTTATCGAAAGGGTGCCTGAGGGGCTTGAGGCAATTTATACAAATATTAAGAATTTTAACGGAGTCCTGTTTTAATTTATATGAACAAAATAATATCTTTTAAAGGATTAATATGTTAATTTATACAAACAGAATATCTAAATTTTAACACAAATTTATTTTCTCGTAGAAACACTTCTCTACATGGCTCCCCTCCCAGAGTTGGTACTCGGGGGTTCGTTTGCAAAAGTCCTCTCAAACAAAAGCAGTTGGATGTAGGGTTTTATAAAGACAGATATTATTGAAGTAGTTGGATATAATATTACATAAAGACAAAAGAAATAGTTAACAAAATACATTTACCGAGTAGTTAATCCACTCTACTCATCAGTTAAATTTTACATTAAAATTAATACTTATGCACTAATGAACACTTATAATTAACGGTCACTTGCGTGTCCTTGAGACTTATGCACTAATGACCACTTATAATGAACTGTCAATTGTGTGTCCTTTGAGCACTTGGAGTCTGATTTCTTTAGGTCCACTTTTTTACACTGGTCTAAGTTCACCGTGTGCATACACTTTTGAATCATACGCGATTTTTCTTAGCGAACTTTAAGAACAAAATTTTAGAGAGATGGATTTCAATGAGCTATTGGAAAAAGTACTTAAGTGAAATTGATACGAATTCTGCAAGGTTATATTGTCGTTTGAGAACTTTTTTTAGAACTTTGGAATTGACTAAACTCTATAACTTGGAAAGTATGAAATTTCAAAGGTTACGTGTGGACATTGCTCAAGTTTCTGGATGTACGCGTTGGTGGCTAATTGCCTCCGACATCAATCATACCACGTCTCGAGCGTCTTTCAATAATTTAGCACGTAGTGCATGAATGCACGGTATAGCCTAAACGGGTATAGGGGGTATGTGTGGTAGCACTTGAACTGGAAATAGGGTAATAAACAATTTGTAAATGGATAACCGACGTTATGATTACTGTTCTTCGTTTTGTGTACTTGGTCCTTTTGCAGTGAAATCAAAGTGGCCGATGGCTCCAGTTTCGATTTCCAAACCTTCTGATTAGAAAGAACAGAATCGAATGAACGTTGTCCTGTAGAGCGATGCAGAGATGCATCACTCCCTTTGATAGGACGAAAAAGAGTGGCAATTTTCTTTCGAGTTCGTCGAGGTCATAAACCGAGCTTGCATCATGTCCGAGGAACATAGGCGAGTTCTCCGTGACCTCACGTAAATTTACAGTGATTAGGGACTTCATCTGGGACGATCTCGTCAGAGACCGGACTTCATCTGGGACGATCTCGTCACAGACCACTTCCCCGGAAAATTTCCCTCATCGAGAACTTCCCTCGTGATGTCTGGGACAGCTCTTCATAGGGCGCTTCCGTTTCATCGTGTAAGAAGTGAGTAACCATCTGATTCTTCGCGATATCACCGCGAACGTTATAATGAACATAATATCCTCTAATGCGTCCACCATTCGTCCACGTATGGGGGTACCACGTTACCGCATTCGTCCACGTAAAAATTGGAACCGTAGGGATATTATTCGTCCGATAATTACATCTATCCATTTTTCTTCGAAA
This sequence comes from Bathynomus jamesi, assembly GCA_023014485.1. NCBI lineage: Eukaryota > Metazoa > Arthropoda > Malacostraca > Isopoda > Cirolanidae > Bathynomus > Bathynomus jamesi. The sequence goes on along the minus strand of JAJOZX010011637.1, from coordinate 54,083 downwards.
ACGACAAAAGAAAAAATAGACTTCCAAACGAGGAAAGCAAAGCGAAACAAAAAAAAAAGAGAGAAAACTTATCCCTAATATCGTATGTACAGTGCTTACAATAAGTCTCGCGCCTCTATCTCGTCCCAAGCTAGTCTGTTAGGTATAAAATGGGCGGTCCTTATGGCAGTGGAGGTGTGTTCGGATTGGTGCACATAATTGCTCTAACCCCATCAATGACGTCCACATTATCATTGTGTCGATCACTTTATCTATTTGTATATAGAGACATACTGTATATAGATATATATAGAGTATGCAGGGGATAACGTGTCTCAGTCCCAGCTATGGTAGTTGTCTTATAATTAACAGTCCCAAGTGCAAGTTACGTTAACACCTCCACATAAACTACCTTGGACTAAAATAACATACGTCAAGCCCTTACCCACAAACCATTTAAAAGGTGTGATTTAAAAGCTCTCTCTCTCTCTCTCTCTCTCTCTCTCTCTCTCTCTCTCTCTCTCTCTCTACTTTTCTATCCAGTTTTCTACTACTGCTAGGATAGTTGAAAGAAAAATAAACTTTCACAAAATTTTCCCTGGCACCCGTTGCCATTGGTACCTCCTCGGTATGGGCCGCAAGGCCTTTTGAGGTACTTCTTTTCCTTGTAACTCCTTGTAACTCTCTCTCTCTCTCTCTGTGAGCAAGCTAAATATAGAGCTATTTATATATTCTCCATTTTCCTGTAAAATTTCCTTGGCTACTTTTCCAGGGTCAAGGTATTTTCTTCAACCTTTTTCCGTACCTGCCTCTGGCAGGGAGGGTGGGGAGAGAGCCTTCTACTTTTCACTTTTCTATCCAGTTTTCTACTACTGCTAGGATAGTTTGAAAGAAAATAAACTTGTTTAACAACAGGAACCTCCAGAGTGGACCGAAAGGTCTTTGAGGCTTCCTCTTGTCCTTGTAACTCCTTGTAACTCTCTCTCTCTCTCTCTCTCTCTCTCTCTCTCTCTGATCACACCGCATGGCAATGTATCCATATAACGTTAATAATAACCGAAACTCGAGAAATATACTCTGCCTTCCCCTCTATCCCAAATCCTTTTCTCTTAGTAACCTCTTAATACAAACTAATCTATCATATTTTGCGACTTTTTAACTCTGGCTCTCTTTCCTCCTCCCTTCGTAATTCCCCACCCAACCTCGTTTCCTTCGACACAGCAACGCTTACCTCCATCCTCATTCCACTTCCTTCATTAAACCTATTATCGCTTTTACTGTCCCTTCCTTCCATCCTTCAATGCCAGCGTTCTTAAACCTAGCACATAAATTATATAATATGGAATCTAACACCTTAGATCTCTACGCATTCATGTTACTTGAAGACGCCTGTGTCTTAGGGGAATCTAAGTATTGAGAGTGGGTTTGAGGGTAGTCTATAGATTATTACAGATGACCTTGAACGCTCCAACTATTTAAAAATGATTATTTATTACGCACATCATTGGCATAATACACACATGAATTTAAGTATCTTACACTATAGGAATGGAATTGAATCCTACCAGAGATTATTAATCTAATTCTGCCACCACGTTCTCCTGATATGAATCCGATTGAAAACCTTTGGGCAATAATGATTAACGAATGGGAGCAACGCAATGAAAGAACATTTGAAGCACTTTTAGCTCACACGAGGAATAGTTGGGAGAGCTTACGTCGAACACCAAACATTCCCTACAATCTGGCCTCTTCTATGCAGCAACGATTGCAAGAAATTATTGATGCCGGAGGAAGCTATACGAAATACTGATGTTAAAGCCATGACGTAAATGTGTATCGAATATATATTTATGTTAATAGAGAATTTTATTATATTTTTATGTTTGACATCTATAAAAGTATATATTGTGACCATGAAAGAACTTTACTTATCCTTAGTTAGAATTTTTTCTTGCAATGTCTACGCTCGTGGAGATGATAATATATGCATTGTTGAAACAAACTATGAGAAGGTAATAGTTTCAGGAAAAAATAAAAACTGGCAACATCAAGGCCATCTCATGTTTATGGGAATTGTCATATGATATGCTACCAATAAACTCTTATATACTACTATATACAGTATACTCTATTACGTAATAATTACGATGAACAAATCAAATGCAAATTTCTCTGATTCACGGCCCTCCAGTCTTGCTTTAGACTAATGACTTTCATAAGATGGAATAGGTTACCACTTAAAACAATGGATAAACTATCTATTAGTGAGACGACCGTGACTTCCTCGAAATGCGAGCGCGTGAGAGGTTCACTGAGGAATTTGGTCATTAGATTCTTCACGTAGGATATGTATCACAAACACAATATTGACAACAATTCCCAACAATTACTTAATATCAATCATTGCATTTGAGCAAATAATTTAGACCTGCGTCAAAATAACTTAGGTATCATGCCATGATTTGGGATATTTGCGGAATTAGTCGTTCTCTATATATTGAGACGGTATAATGTAATGCCAAGCTAATATTATGATGACTAGGATTGCTCCATAATCATCCCAACATCCCGAAACTTGGTCATTCTGCTTCTTAATCATTTGTATTTTAAACACTAAAATGTAGCAGAAGTGACGTAATAATGAACGTCATTGATGGGGTTAGAGCAATTATGTGCACCAATCCGAACACACCTCCGCTGCCATAAGGACTGCCCATTTTATACCTAACAGACTAGCTTGGGACGAGACAGAGGCGCGAGACTTATTGTAAGCACTGTACAACAGAATTTAAGCGGAAAAACTTAAGCTTGAGATTAGCTATTTTTGTTTTAAACAAACAATAAAATCATCCCAACGAAGATGAAAAACTTGCCTGTCGATTTCGATACATTACTCAAAATGTACTAATTCATTCTAATTTAAACCCCAAAAAGCACAAAAACAAACAACTATTTGCGCTCCAACGCAAAATTCCACTTAAAAACAAAAAAAAGTTCGCGCACCGACGCGAAAAGCAAGAGAAAAAGGAAAGAAAATCCTTTTTACTACCGGGTGTCCGAGAATTATCTGTACAATTTTTGGCTGTTATTAAAAGTCAACCATGAAGTGTAGAAATTCCAGTGTTGTCCCATTTTACAGAGAATCTCATTAAGTTTTTTCTGATACTACGTTTTGACAAGTTTTTTAGAAATGTACGCGGGTGACAGACATTGATGATTTAAAAGCAAGAATCACAGCTGCTATTGAGCGAATTGATGTGGATATGCTGCAGCGTACCTAGCAACATTTGGAGTATCGATTGGATGTTTTGCGAATCACTAATGGTGCACATATCGAATGTTTGTAACAACGTTACTTTAATAAAAGAAACTTTTGAAAATACAGATTCTAAATAATCTTTTTTAAGAATTTTACGTGTGTTATCAAGAATTTTATTAAAAGATGAAATTGTACAGATAATGTTCGGACACACTGGAATTTCTAAAAAACTTGTCAAAACTTGGTATCAGAAAAAACTTAATGAGATTCTCTGTAAAATGGGACAACACTGGAATTTCTACATTTCATGGTTGACTTTTAATAACAGCCAAAAATTGTACAGATAATTCTCGGACACCCTGTATATCTAAATGGCCGAAAGGCGCCAATCTGCGCGCGCGTGAAACGAGCCAAAACACAAACGAACTATATATACACAAATTTAGTGTAAAATTAATTTCAGAGTCAAAAAATGAAACTCGAACTCCAAAATTTCGTTTTCTTAACCCAAAAATGTGGGACAATTCCAATTAAAAAAAATTAAATATTCACTTTAAATTTTTTTTTTTTCAAATTCCATAAATTTACCGGATACTTTGCAGAAATCGTTTTCGTTACCAACAATGAAATATATAATCCTTATATATTTAAATACCCAATGTCTGCTTACAAAAAACAAACCTTTAAATTTTTCCTTCTTACCACAACCCGAAAAAAAAGAAAGAAAAATTTGATTCAATTGATTGTAAACACCGACAAACAAAAAAAAAAAAAATCGTTTTTAACTCAAACGAACAGTGAACTGTTTACAACCGATAAACATACTGTAATTTATTTATTTGTAAAACACTGCATGCAAAACCCACAAAATCTTCTAACAACACAAAGAAGAATAATAATGAAAAACAAATTTTCAACCCGATACGTTAACACTGGGATACACTTTTTTTTTTTTTTCATGTACTTAATTTATTTCCTGATACAAGTGTTAAACTTACTTGTCAAAAGCAACCTGATTTCCTTTTATTCCGTCTTAAAAACACGTTTGTTTTCGGTTTTCTCCGTCTCGTCTTGAGAGAACGTCTGTTTCCGTTTTCTTTCCTCTATTCGTTGCGGAGACAGAGTCAAATGCGTTCGACTCTCTGCGATCCATGAAGGCGAAGCCGTTTTCCCAACGAGATGCGCACACCGAATCGAACACGTCTAACTTCTGTCTTCGTTTCTGAGTCCTCCAATCTTCGTTGTAGAAATTTACGCCAATGCTATGCGTCGCATAGACGTCCAATTTTCGTAATCAGTTCCAATGCAGTTCGTCCGTTTTTCGTTGACGATAAAAGTCAGAAAATCTTCTCCAACTTTCGAAAATTCTTCTACTCTTCGTTGTAGAAATTTACGCCAATGCTATGCGTCGCATAGACGTCCAATTTTCGTAATCAGTTCCAATGCAGTTCGTCCGTTTTTCGTTGACGATCAAAGTCTGAAAATCTTTTCCAAATTTCGAAAATTCTTCTACTCTTCGTTGTAGAAATTTACGCCAATGCTATGCGTCGCGTATGACGTCCGATTTTCGTACGGTCCTTTCTGCTAAACAAGTGCTGTCGTCTCTTCTAAACAAGTGTTGACATCCTTGTAGCGGGGTTCTGCCCGAACAAAGGTTTTCAAAACCTGGCTCCTCGTCTTGAAGGAACGTTTCTCGTCCCCTCCCTCCGTCCGTTGAGGGGGGTGGAAAATGGGATGCTGTTTTTTTTTTTCTAATCCTGGCATCGGTCGACAGTGTCGGCGAAATGACGGGTGAATGATTTCTTCTTTGAATCCTGGTATAGGTCTGCCAATGTCGGATATGATGATGTGTTTCGTTACACCACATCCGACTGTTTCACAGGTGTTCTCGGTATGTCGCTTCCTCGCACCAACAAGGAAGTTTATACCGTTTAATTAATTTATTCTGACTGCGAATTTCGAAGACAACAATTTATACCCTCGGTTGATGGCGTCCGCTCTCTCTCAGTCCGTTGAGAGAAGGGAATGCTGTTCTCCGTTGGAAGGATATAAAATGACGAGTTTTCCTTTGTTAGTCCTTTATTTCTCAAAGTTGAAATCACTAATACACCCTTAACACAACACTTGGTTTAGAGAGTTATTACCGGGCAAATGCTTACATCAAAATAAGCTGAGCGGTCCAGCCGAAACGGCCCGGCCCAAGGGCGGAACACACTCACCCACTCGAGGCCGAGGCGAGACTCTCACTCCCTGTCTCAAATCTGAGGCAGACACTCTCAAGGCGTGTTCATTTCCTTCTTGAGAAACCCTCGTGGTGCCACGTTTACCAAAGCTTTATTTACTTGTATATTCCTACTCTAATAATGGTATTAACAAGAGAATTGGTATAAAATGATATTAGCACAAGAATTTATAAAATTGTAGTTTTATACTAGTCGAAAAGAACATTTAGAATTTTAAGAATCTTTGTTAAGATTATAGATGTGGCAACTGTGGAGATCATCGTTAGGCTTATCGAAAGGGTGCCTGAGGGGCTTGAGGCAATTTATACAAATATTAAGAATTTTAACGGAGTCCTGTTTTAATTTATATGAACAAAATAATATCTTTTAAAGGATTAATATGTTAATTTATACAAACAGAATATCTTTAAATTTTAACACAAATTTATTTTCTCGTAGAAACACTTTTCTACATATGTTTTTAAGCACATTCGAAAAGAGTAATTGACTTTGAAATCCAGAGGAAATATAATTTTTCTATTTATTTACTAGCTTTGTTGTTTTCTCAAATAAGTTCTCATGACTTGTTGAAACGACCCTGGCCCCCCAAAGGCCCGGGTCCCGGGGCACTGCCCCGCCTCCCTCTAGCTAGCTCCGCCCCTGCTTTAAGGTCGTGACTGAAAGTGTTGAGATGTGTGTACATAAAAGTACCATGCAGAAGGAAACTCCGAGAAGACGAAGAATTATATGTGTTGGGACTGCAAAATTGGAGATTTTCTAATATAAAATGCTTAAAATAGAGTAAAATTTTATACATAAATGAAGAGTTATAATTCCAAGTAGGCCTCGGGTAAATTTCAGTAAAGAATACGTGACTGTTTGCACAAAAACTTCAAAACAGGTCTCAACTTGTTTATACTGGACCACGACGTTTTTTTGTTTAACCAATGAGGTGTGGGAATATCAGTCACGTGATGCCAAACCTCCAAAGTCTCAAAGTTACTGGCAGGAGGCCAGTAGGGAAGGTTGGGCTTCGGAAGAAGGCCAAATAGCGGGTTATAGACATTGTTTTGAATTTACCTTTAAAATAAATTATTTCGTGCTTGCATCAGTATAAATAAACAGTAAAGATCATTGATTTTTCGTGAGTTCTTTTATCGATATTAGACCGCACTCTGAGTACAAATTAATACACATCAGTTCCCCCAACAACTACTCGACACACACAAACTGCGTCAGGAAGGATTGAAAGGGTGCGTTGTAGTACAGACGACTTTTATCCAAAATGAAAACGAAGCGAAGAGATTAACATTTACTAAAACCCACTGCAAAACACAATTTTAACTTTTCATTCCAGTCTGACAATGTTGTGGGGCCTCATTCACTGCCTGTGAGTGATGAGGTTACTGTAGTATCTATGAATATGAGATCTCGGCGGTTAATTTTACTGGGGCTTTCAGTTACCCTTTTTCATTAGCATAAATTTTTATAAAGTACCTGCCAGGGTAGTAGCGAGTGGGTATGTGCTGGGTTCTAGTCTGAAGATAGCTGGTTCGAGCCTTGGCTCAGAGTTCACGCCTTCATATTTCAGTCAGTTTGCCACTGCTTGAAAGATTTTACTAGATCTTGAAAAATTTACACCCACCTTGAAAGCTTGAAAGAAAAATTTGAAGATCTCCCAAATCTTGAAAAATTGTTAAAAATATATTTAATTTATTTTTGGTTTTATATTTAGGAATGACGGTAATATCAGGATTAGTAACACGCATTTTTAAATTTTCTTTGCTAAGGAGAATGGCAATGCTTGGGAAGTGACTCGCCAATATCGCCCTTTCGCAAACCAGGCGGTCCTTTTTCATTATATGCCTCCTGTGCATACGTAGCAATTTATCAGAATGTTAAATACATTTGACATTGATATATATATATGTCAAGCAAAATTAGTCGCAATGAAATGAGTGAATTTTTTTTTTTTTATATATATTTGTGAACTATTCCTATTGGAGTAATTTGTGATGCTAAAATAAAATTTTTGTTTGGATGGGCATCCAGGAACCAGAAAAGAGCCATCAGTGGATGCTCCACAACCTCCCACTCTTACCACTATAACTTTTGTCACTTTTACAGTTGTGTTTTTTGTACTTTTTAATTTTTCTGATTTTAGCAGCATGCTCCACACCCATTTACACATAAAGACTCATGCAGCCATTATGCCCTCCACAACAAACCCAGCAATTTTTTTAAACTAGTTTAAAAAAAGTTTCAACTAGTTTCAGTTATTATAAAATTAGTGGGAAAAAAACAAGAAAGATTGGCCCCTTAAAATTCAACGGTACAACAATTATGATAGTGCCTAAATGTGTAAGGCTTTTAGTGATTACTTTGGGGTCTGTGTTTCGAGAAGAAAAAAGTTTTAACCAGGAGGTAGGTGACCAGAATATAAGTTGCATTATGGGAGATATAACATTTGATTTAGATGACAGAAGGAAAACAATTTGTAGTAGTAGACTCAATAAGGCTCCATGTCCAGGTGATATATATGTTAGATGATATATATGCTAAATAAAGTTTTATTGCCATGGCTTGAAAAGTTTTTGTCGATCTTGAAAGAAATCAGATGCTCATCTTGAAAATTTTTATTTTCATGAGTGGCATCACTGATTTCAGTAGTGAAGGCGTTTCCACTGGATCATCCTAGGGGGATACAGCCAGCTTTACTGAAACCAAGATTAATATATATATATATATATATATATATATAATATATATATATATATATATATATATATATTATATATATATATATTATATATATATATATATATACACGGTGAACCAAAAGTAGGTGGACAGTAGGTTGAATACGGTTTGTGTTAATTATATTATAACTATGGTGTTCATTATAACTATGGTGTTTGTGTTTTATTATATTTATTATAACTAAATTTATTTAAATTATTTTGTATTATAGTATACAAAAAAATTAAATATGTATTCTCAAAATAAACGTTATCATTTACTGTCCACCTACATTTGGTTCACCCTATATATATATATATATATATTAGGGTGACAATAAAAATCGAAAGTTGGAGTTTTTTATTGGCCATCTGTTCAATGCTGCTACTACATGAGAAAACAATGTACTGTAAATATTAGGTCATTCAGATAATATTTAAGGGTGTCTCAAGTGAGGTAAATAATTCTCCTTATAACACAAATTAATTGTTCATTACCTAGTAAAAATAAATTAATATTTTTTTTAATTAATGTAAATAAACGTTAGTTTTAGTTCATAAAGTTTAAGTGCAGGCGTACTCCAATCGTAATAAGTAATTAAAAAAAATATTAATGAATAAGGAGAATTATTTACCTCACTTGAGACACCCTTAAATATTATCTGAATGACCTAATATTTACAGTACATTGTTTTCTCATGTAGTAGCAGCATTCAACAAATGGCCAATAAAAACTCCAACTTTCGATTTTTATTGTCACCCTAATATATATACACACTTCATTAACCTCGTTGCGGTTTCGTGCGTCGGTCTCTCTTCACACGAAGGTCAAGCTGGTGGGCCCCGCCTCTAGGCCTGGCTTGGTGGAGGAGCGAGTTGCTCTCTTGCGCTCTCCACCGCACATAACCAGGTACACCCGGCTCATCTGGTACCGTCTTGAGCCAAGCATCTAGTCTTCTCTTGAAGACTTCAACTTTGACCCCTGTAACGTTTCTGAGGTCCTTAGGAAGCTGGTTAAAAAGTCTTGGGCCCCCTGACAACTAAGCTCTTTTCTATCAGTGTTGAGGAGGTCCCTTGTCGGGCCTTTAGTTTGGGAACACTACATATTCTACCTTCCTATTGTCCAGCGTTGCTTGGATGGTAATTGGGTTTAGTTTGAGGTTTGGTATCAGTTTTTCGATAATTTTCCATATGTAGATTATGGTATACCTCTCTTAGTTTACATAGTCTTTCCAAGTAGTTGAGTTCTTTGCAGTATGATCAGTGTTCTCAGCAGGGGAGTCATTGCTGTCTTGTCCCTCCCTTTGAACGTTCTTAGTACCTGTCCCGCGACTCTTTTTGCTTTGTTTATTGCTATCTGATTTTGTGTCTCGAATTTGGCATCATCGGTCATTATTACCCCCAAGTCGACCGCTTTCGTGCTTCTCTGAATTTCCTGTCTATCTGGAGCATAATATGCAGTCTGTTTAATTTCCTCATTTCTACCATATCTCAAGAGCCGAAATTTCTCGGTGTTAAATGTCATATTGTTGTCTTCTGACCATTTGTATATTTTGTTTGTGTCCCTCTGCAAGGCCTCCACTTCATTTGCTTCACTGATTTTTCTGCTGATCTTTGTATCATCCGCATATGATGTTACTATATTTTTGCTGTTAACTCCACTGTCTATGTCTGTTAGTATGATAATGAACAGGAGTGGGGCTAGCACTGTACCTTGTGGCACTGAGCTGCGTACTTCTGATTCTGATGATGATACACCTTGAATTTTGACGACCTGTAGTCGTTCTCTGAGGAAGTTATAGATCCATTTTCCCACTCTGCCTGTTATTCCCATATGTTTCATTTTATGTGCTATTATACCATGATCGCACTTGTCGAAAGCTTTAGCAAAATCCGTGTATATGGCATCATAGATTCATAGTTTTCATTGCGTTTAAGTGCATCTACAATATATATATATATATATATATATATATATATACAGGGTCCACAAAAAAAAAAGGAGCATGACGAAAATTGCTCTCACGCCAGCATTTTTTGCCGGACCCTTAAATGTTATATATCTAGCTAAAGATAAAAGAGCCCAGAGTTGTATAAAACAAATTTCATCAAAATCGGTCATAAAATAAAGATTTTATGGCCACAAACGTGCAATGACTAAAAAAATGAATTTCCGCGTAAAAATTTAGTTTTTCTCATTTTAAATTATTTTTTTCAGATGCCTAAATAATTTTAATCAATAAAAATGATAATATGCCCTTTTCTAAAGAAGATAAAATATTAATAAAACATTATAGACTTGATAAAATTATGGCGCAATAAAATTATTACAAGAGTTTCCGAATAAACCATGGTCGAAAGGAGGTTTGGACAAGCTGTTAAGAAAAATCGACGAAACTGAAAGTACTGAAAGGAAACAAGGAAGCGGGAGGCCAAGATCAGTTCGAACCGAAGAAAACATCAGAGATGTGGAACTAAGAATTTGTAGTCAAGAAGGCAGACCAGGGACTCACGTGACACCGTTAAGAATTGCTAATGAGTTGAGCATATCCGAAAGTAAGTAGCGTCAGAAACATTATTAAAAACGACCTTGAACTAAAACCTTATAAACGGATACACGGGCAGAAATTAACTGAAATTAACGAACAGAAAAGAGTTGTTTATTCTGAACGCATGTTAAGAAATATCACTCCCGAAAAAGTAGACCTCGGCTTTTTTACTGACGAAAAGAAGTTTACGGTAGAACCACCGCGAAATTCCCAAAATGACAGTGTATTCAAGAGTTAATCGTAAAAATGAAATACCAGATGATAGACTTTATGCTACCCGTAATCATTTTTCTGCCAGCGTAATGGTATGGGTCGGTGTGTCTAAACTAGGCAAGACATCTGTTTTTTTCGTAGAGCCAAACATCAAAGTAGACGCCCGCTATTACACTGAAACTTTGTTGGAACAAATGCTGCCCGAAATGAGACGATTGGCGAATAATGGTTACTTCTTATTCCAACAGGATGGCGCTCGGGCGCATACCGCTAAGTCAACTATTGAATTTTTAGAAAATAATGTTCCTGAATTGCTTTACCCAAAAGATTGGCCCCCTAATAGTCCAGATTTGAATCCCGTAGACTACGGAATATGGGAAATGTTGGCTGAGAAAGTGTACAAGCATAAGATCCGAAATGTCGAACATTTGAAAGAAGTTATCGTACAAAAATGGGAAGAAATTACCCAAGATCAAGTAGATAAAGCTATAGATCAATTTCGGCCCCGCCCCGATTACGAAGGATTGTAGAGGTTTCTGGCAAACATATCGAACAATTTTTTAGTCTTATAATTTCGTTTTCTTTGGAAATTGTAAAATTATATGACGTTGTAGTAAAACTTTTATATTTTTTTAATTTTTGACGTATTGACATGAAATTTGGTACTAACTTAGTTTATTTGTTGCTTATTTGCCTAAAATAAATTATTTGTCATTATGTGTAAAAATAAATGTACAGTAAACATTTTCGTCATGCTCCTTTTTTTTTTGCGGACCCTGTATATATATATATATATATATATATATATATAATATATATATATATTCAACGAAAATCAGCACGGATTCCGATCGGGAATATATATATTATATATATATATAATATATATATATATATATTAGTGATGTAGGTCACATCCGCATCCGCGGAACATCCGCACATTTTCTCGCATCCGCATCCGCGTCCGCATCCGCACTTTGGACTGCGGATGTCGTGCGGATGTGGACCGTTGAGATAAAACGTCATTAATAAGCGGAAATTATCAAATTCTACTACAGGTATATTAATAGAACTAGTTCATTGTGCGCAAAAGTGATGCAAGCGACAAGACGAGAGGCTGTTCTTGTATGAAGTTACTCTCTTGCAACCTACTTAGATCAACGTTACAAAGCTAAGTTATTTTCACCTAGTACATTAGAACGAGTTAAATCGTCACTTGGCAAAGCAGTTGAAGAGCTTCAATCTCTTGAATCTGTCGCTTCGCCACCCACCAAAAGAATAAAAGTTTCAGTGACAGAACCAACACCTTCAACAAGCAAATCTATCACAGAATCTGTCTCTCAGTTTCTTGAGTCAAGCAGCAATGACGAGACCTACGCGATGTCAAAAGATGTAGTAAAAATGATCGAGAGCTATCACCAAGAAAAACGCCTGGCTGCATGTGACAATCCTATTAGTTGGTGTAAAAATACGCAGAATATCTATCCATACTTGAGTAAACTTGCAAGGAAACATTTAGTCTGTCCTCCAACAAACGTACCAAGCGAGAGATTATTTAGCAGTGCTGGATTAATATATGATGAAAAGAGAAACAGACTGGCAGCAGAAAAGGCAGAAAAGTTAATGTTCCTTAAGCATAACCTTCCTATAATTAAGTTTGAACATTAAACGATGAACATCTTAGTTTACTTTATTTTAATTACTCATTTATAAATATGCCTAATAAAACTTTAAACTTAATATAAATAGTTATCAAGCTAATTAAAGATCTCTTTCTATAAGGGTGGAGGAGGTTGGGGAAAGAGGTCGGTGGGGTGCATTTGAGTTGGGTTCACGTCCCGCATCCTGGTAACACAATTATGGTTTCTAATTGTGGCTGAAACTCAACAAAATATAACGAATTTATTTGCAGACGAATTCACTAATTGATTCTATATTAGTTAGATGCTTGCTATTATTTTATATGTTCAGGGAAAAGTACAGCAATTATTGTACAATTAATCAATTATACTACATTATAGCTACAGCTCTCTCTATATAATAACTTATTATATACGTTAAACACAACAAATCTCGAATATATCCTAAAAAATAACGAAAATGTAGACATCCGCATCCGCGGATGTTGAAATCAAACATCCTCATCCGCATCCGCGGATGTGAAAAAAATGACATCCGCTACATCACTAATATATATATATATATATATATATATATATATATATATATATATATATATATATATGGGATTGCACTCAGAATGGTCCCCTGAGGTTTTTTCATGATACACACAGACTGTGCATGGAACAAGGAACTCTTCTGGGAAAATTAAATTCACTATAGTCCGAATAAGTAATGGTAAATGACAAACACTATGTTTTTTGTTTTTCATGATGTTAGCCTGACGTGGGCAACGGGTCACTCGCAAAGAGGCCCCAAAAATATAGCTTCCCTCACCAGCTATCTGCAAAGCAGATAGGATCCAGCTTTGGGACAGGATTTAGAGGTTACAGCTACACCTAGCCTACTATATCCAGGACCTCAATATAAGCAAAAGACTCCTTGCATTCGTGTCGGATTGAATACATCAAATAAAAAGGGGTTAACTAATGTAATTTTAGCCAAAACCCAAAACTTAAACCTCAACTGGCAAAATTGAGCGTCCACTTTTCAAGGCAAATAACATGTCCGTTTCATGATGGGATTGAACTCAGAATGGTCCCCTGAGGTTTTTTCATGATACATGACATGTCATATATATATATATATATATATATATATATATATAATATATATACTCGTATATTTACACGTGTGTGAGAGATCTTTAAGTATGCGAAAATAGGGATAATTTTCTGACTTTATCCGATCGATTTCGATGTTGGGTAAAGACATACGTCTTGGAAGGATGGAAGAGAATATGATAAAAGGGAGGGAAAATTATTTCGAAAATGGAAGACTTCCTTTCAATCCCTGAATGGAAACGAAATTCATGAACGATGAAGCTTTTCTCTTCCAGACCCCTTTCGGGGTTTCCTTGCGTCACTCATTTCGAGCTCGAATTTAATTTTGTAAATGCATGCACCAACGTACCTTCATGTAACTCACTTGCCGCATTTATACACTCAATACTTCCTTCCTATCAGGGCTTTTATCGCGCCCATGACTTGCTTGCCATGCTTCACTCTACTTTCAACTTTAATGTGCTTGTGCCGCTTCTGTCAATCAACCAAACACCTTAAATATTAGAAAAATTCACAACCCCTACATTTTCTACATTCACCACAATATTACGCGCTGGCTCTCCTCCTTTCTCAATAACAAGAACTTTGCCTTTATTTACATTCAGTTTCAATGATCTTCCCTCATATACGTCAAAAAATTTTCCATTGCTCTCATTAAATCCTTCTCTGATTCTTCCAGAAGCACCACGCGTCATCACCATACACGAGATGAGACAGTCGCTACTTATTCTCTTCCAAATTTAGATTCGCTCCACATCTTTCAAAGCATTCTCGCTTTCATCTCACGCATTACTTCCTCCATATACAAATTAATCAGTCAAGGCGATATAACACAACCTTGCCGTACTCCAACATTAATAATGAACGAGTCACTCAACTCACCCTCAACTTTTACGCAACCATTATTACATACATGAAAGCTTTTCACTGCATTTAACAACTTATCACTGACACTATACATACTGTAATTCCAAGCACTTGCCACAAGATATCTACTCACTTTATCATACGCTTTCTCCAAACCCATAAATGGCATTACACCTTTTTTTCTTATCACTTGGCTTCTCATTCAACAGTCTCGTTTCAAATACTTGATCAACACATTCTCTGCAATTTCATAACTTGAGTGGAAGCGCAAATTAACACAACTAAAAATAACTAAAAGCTTTATAACATATTTAAAAAGAAAAACTTACTTAAAATTAATGTAGGCCTAATCTGAATTTGATTTTTAATATATATATATAGTAGAGGAGGGGCGACAAGCTTGACCTTCGCGAAATGAGAAATCATCGCGCGGAACCTTTGTAAGGTTGTAAGGTAAGGTATATATATATATATATTATCAATTTATATGTTTGGATTGTGTAATATGAATCTGATGTTTTACGTTTTAAATTCTTTTCATCGCCATTGTTGTTAATGTACAGTTGCGCGAGAAAGTTCGTTGGCGTTCTATGATTAAATTAAAATAATAGGCCTTTTTATATGCCTTTAAATCTCCCCCTAATCAGCATTCAAAACTTCACCAATGAGCTTTCGATATATACATACATATCATACATAGCCGTATAAGGACGCCGACAAACTTTTCTCCGCAACTTTACAGCATTGTATATTCTATGAATCTGCTAATCTATTTATTACAGTTTTTAAATATCTACTGTACAGTTAAGGAATATTTGATGAAAAATTATAAATAATGAATATTACAGTTTTTATACAGAAAATGTAAACCAAAAATTTAGTAAAAAGAATATATTTTTTTTAAATTTAAATTATTTTTTTTAATTTGGAATTTAATTTTTGTGACATTTCTGAAAACGATATAAAATAAATGGTTTCTTTGCATCTCATATTACTCCTATTCTCATCAGTGAAGACATCCTACTTCACTCAGTCTTTAAATTAAATTAAGTTAGGTTAAATTTAGGTTAAATTAAATTGGGTTAAGTTAAGTTTAGGTTAAATTAAGTTAGGTTAAGTTAAGTTTAGGTTAAATTAAGTTGGGTTAAGTTTAGGTTAAATTAAGTTGGGTTAAGTTAAGTTTAGGTTAAATTTAGGTTAGATTAAGTTAGGCTAAGTTAGGTTCAATTTGGGTTAGATTAGGTTAGGTAAGTTTAAGTTTGGTTAGGATTAGGTTTGGTTTACGCAGTCTATGCAATTCTTTCACTGAACATTCTCACTTTGAGTTCGCGAATGACAGTCTAAAATATGGAATGAATCAGGAAATGGTCAAATAAATTACTCTGTTTTATTTTTTAAATATTTTAAATATTTTAAATATTTTTAAATATTTTTTAAATAAAATGAAATACGCTGATTTTAATCGCAAATTTTGTGAAGGTTAAATTATGATATTTAACATGTATTTGCAAAAGGGTTGGCAAAAACCCAGCAAAAACCCCAAAACCCAGCAAAAACCCAACTACCCAGCAAAAAACCAGTTGGGTTTTTGATGGTTTTTTGGGTTTTTGCTGGTTTTTTGCCAACCCTGATTTGCAACATCTTACTCAAGAGAGAACGGTGGTCACGTCTTCTGATAACGGTAAAAACGTCTTCTGATAACGGGAAAACGTCTTTCACTGTTTTTCATATTTTTCATTAATCGTAAATCCAGGAGAAATTTACTTCCAATTTCGACAAGATTTTATCGTCAAATTCCCTGCCCGTAGGAAGAAGTCAGATTAGGTTAGGTTAGACTAAGAGGTTCGTGGGAAATTGGAACAAGTGGTACTTCATCGAACTTGCGTCGTTTGGTTCCGGAGTCAGCGAAACCACGCAACGCGGGTTCGAGTCCCATTAACTACTAATTTCTCACTTTGTTACCTTTTCTCTTTCCGTTATATATATATATATATATATATATATATATATATATATATATATATGTTATTCATCACGTTCGTGCTGTGAGTTTGTGTTCTCTCTGTTTAAATTAAAGTTTTTAAAATTTTTTTTTTATCTTTTCAAAACAGTGTGAATTAATTTTAAATTTTACTCGAAATTTTTAATTTTATGTAATCAGCCTTTTAATGTGTTTTAAGTTTTCAGTCCTGAAGACAGGAGATACTCCCAAAACATTCTCAAAAGATTCTCAAGGCAGCCTTTGTTGTCCTTTTTCCTTCTGAAAAATTAAGCTCCTTAAGAGCAAACTTGTGAACGGTTATATACAGGGTGTTCTAAAATTACCTAATAAACTTTTATATAAAAAGATCGCATAATCTTAACAAAATCTTTAAAAAAATTATGCGATATTTAACAATTTTGTTTCAAATACAGCGACAATAAAAAAACAATAATTGTTTATTTTAAATGTTCAAAGTGTCTTCTTTCAACTTGAACACATTGTTCATAACGTCACAACGTCCGACAACTGATCGACAGACATATAAAAGGTTACTAGGTAATTTTAGAACACCCTATATATATATATATATATATATATATATATATATATATATATATATATATATATATACAGGGTGTTCGAAAAAGTCACTGTGCACTTATATAATCGAGATCGTCCACTCACGCTTGATGACCAGAAAACTGCAATAACTGCGTACATAAGGTCCATTTCAAAAGAAGAACTGACAAAGGTGTTTCAAAATAAAATAAGACGGGTCCAGGCCTGTATTGCTGTTAAAGGACATCACTTTCAACACCTTTTATAAGTTCTGATGGTCCCATCCATAACCTCTATCATGATATATGCAATGTTATACTATTGTATGCTATTAAATAAATATAAGTGCACAGTGACTTTCCGAACACCCTGTATATATATATATATATCGAGGAATAAGAGGACGAAGAGATGGTACATGTTTATTTACAAACGTTTCGGAAATTTTAATTTTCCATCATCAGTGCTAAAATTATAAAAGCAGATATAATTTAATAAATATAATGAACGGAAACTTATACAATATATTTCAATAAACGTGTGATATTAATGATATTTAGGTAATTAAAATTAAAAATAAAATAATATGAAATATAGAAAAATGATCAGTCGTCAAATATATACTTTATATTTGACGACTCATTTTTTTATATTTCATATTATTTTATTTGAAATTTTAATTATCTACTAAACACCATTAATATCACACGTTTATTGAAATATATTGTATAAGTTTCCGTTCATTATATTTATTAATTTTTTATCTGCTTTTATAATTTTTGCACTGATGATGGAAAATAAAAATTTCCGAAACGTTTGTAAATAAACATGTACCATCTCTTCGTCCTCTTATTCCTCGCTAAACTACGTTTCCCTAAGAAAAAACTCTTCAATCAAGTTTCATTTGTTCGTTCTCCCTCCTCATCTTGTGCGGAACGTTCTTCTACACAAGCGTCGTTCTTTACATTAATTATACTGTGTGTTGTTTGCAGTTAAAATGTACACACACACACACACACACACATATATATATTTATTATATATATAAAAGGAATGAAATAATTTGTTTACTTCATGTGGCTCCAATTTCATTTCAATAATATACATTTCAACACGACTGTGAATTAGCTTTTCTTTGCCTACTGCTTAATAAACAAGAGTCTTAAACCTTATTATATGAGCACAAAACTGATTCAGTATTTTCCTAAGTGATAGAGTATCATTATATACACTTACCTATATTAATATTAATAATAATTCTTTTAATTAATTTAATTAATAGAAGGTCGACTGAATTACTTAAAACATTTTAATATACAAAATATGAATACAGTAATGATGTTACAGTACGTAATTTTTTACCGTAGTTAGTAAATTTTATAATATTTGAGATGTACAGTGTCATTGTGTAAATTATTAAAACTAATCAACCTCCTTCTAGACAACAGTCGACGCTATTTCAATATTGTTATGACAGTGGTCACTGTAGATTGACGACACATTACTTGCAAATAATCATTTCCATTATGGGGAATCATATATATATATATATATAGTGGCTCCCCAAAACATGTACCCACTTTTAAATGTAAATGATTTTAGGAGAACAGCCATTCATTAAATCAACCGTAACAAGAGTAAGTTCAATTTAATCTATAGAAGTTAAGTCCTCAATATAATGTTTCGGTTATGACACAAATTCTTTCTAAATCTTTGACGGAAATGCTAAAATGATACAGAAGGACTCTGAAGAAGAATATGTTTGGAACAGGTTTAAGATTATGTTCATTTCAGTTGCAGGGTTTGGTCGCTTTTAGGAGTAAATCGCTTAATGATTGTACACGAAAAACAAGACCAATGGAATAAAAAAATTATTCTGTGGATGTTATACATCCCTTTCATTAATCACTCACGCTATGTTATCATTTGAAAGAGAGAGATGAGTTACTGTCAGATTTCAGTCCTTCATTATATTACATACTGCGAACTTAGTGAAAGTATATATTACGCTATTACGAACGAACTTCTACGTCAACGAGATGAGGACGAGGAAGACGCGACACGTGTGAGAAAGAATGGGTGTATTGCCTGTCGCTCCAAACGACTTATTATTAAAGTTACACCCAAACGCGGAACATGTATGAAGCTATCTGAAACTTTAATATATTGTGAGTATTGAAGGAATTTTTTCTTTCGAACTTATTACCTAATTCTTGAGTTTTAGAGGTTATGTCTCGTATGACACTTGGTTCAAAGAGGATTTGAAATTCTCTGTAAAATTTGTAAAACGAAAATATTTGAAACTTGATTTCCAAAAGTTTGTAGAGTTTTACCACAAATTTTAATTTGCTTTGCTTTGATCCCAGTGTCTTTGATATGAATGTTCCATTCGTGATATTCCCTCCTGAACAACGTCTCCAAAACTGGCAACAAATTCATCGATCAAATGCCACTTGAACCTGTCATAATTTGGTACAATTTTACGTGAACCAACAGGCGATCGCTAAACTTGTTAGTTCTGAAGAATTTGGTCAGCAGTGAGTATCAAAGCAATCACAATCACCACTTCTCTCCTACAAGGTCTAGTCTTGGCATCTTTTGGGAAGTTCTCGCTATAAATAGATAGATAAGAGAGAGAGAGAGAGAGAGAGAGAGAGAGAGAGAGAGAGAGAGAGAGAGAGAGAGAGATTTTGTTTTATTCAACGAAAACGTTACGTCGTAACTACGCTTCCGTTAAATCAATGAGGTTAAGCAACACTGGATCTGTTCAACAGTTGGATAGGCGACCGTCCTTCGCGTTCAGATGATGTAGCGACCCTTAGATAGTTCTGATCCCACGTAAAACTGTAGGTCCCCATCCGTCACATGACCTTTGTCATCACGAAGGAAGTTGAACACTACTGACAACATTATTATTTCTCGGCAATATTTTGTTAAGGAACTACCAAAACTACTAACTACGGATTTGATTTTTCGGCGAATTTATTTCCACAACTGTACAAAGTATTTGTATAAACATACAAACCTTATATAGGAGCTCAATAAGTTCAAATTTATATTGAAAATTAACTACAGTCTACATACGCTTCAGAGGTACCCTTTGAACATGCAAAATCTGTCCATTTCTTTGCACCTTCTTATTATTTTCTGTAATTATTTACTTGTTTAAGCATTATAAATTGGTTGAGAAGTTAAGCAATTAATTCTTATTTATCTTATTTGCACTCAAGTTTTGAAGGACTAATTTTTTTTTTTTTTTTTTTTTTTTTTTTTTTTTAATAAAATAAAAAGATTAATTTAAAATGAATGCAAACTTTGATCGTTAACGAGAATTAAAATAACAAAAATTAATAAAATAAGTTTTGGACTTTCATAATTCAAAATGATTCGTTTTGATTTATCAAATTTTAATCTCTTCTATTACTATTATTTATACAGGGTGTGCTATAAAGTCCTGTCACGGTCATGAATGTAAATAAAAGAGAAATACTAAGCGTACAAAAAACAAAAATTAAAATTTGTTAAAAAGAAAAAACGAATTAACAATAACAAAATACCAATTTTAATTGTATTAATTTTTAGCCCATCGTACTGCAGTGGCTATCACCCTCACTATGCTTGTCAACTTTCTGAAATACAATTCCGAGAGATGATATACTGTATATATACAGGCAATAAAGTGGGGTTGGGGGCGAGCCGATCCAGCTGGCGGGTTCGGGGGGAGGGGCGCTGTAAGCCCCCGAGAAATTTTTAAAATATGACCAATTTCAAGGGCATTTTGAGGCCATATGCAGGGGGTATAAGACATATTCTAAGGTCAGTTAAGTCAATCGACGCCCCTGTATATACACATATATATATATATATATATGAGTTATTCATATCAATAGTAAAAACAAAACAGATTATTTAAAGGCTAATAATATGCAAATGATAAGGTGATACCAAATTACGTATTTAAAGAAAACTATTCTCAAATTGTAAGATATCCAGATTAGGATAACGTTCCGGGAGCCGGGAGAACACACATTCCGGGAGTCTCCCGGCGAATCCGGGAGGTTGGTAAGCCTAACCCTCACCTTTTACCCAAGAACTGGTTTCGAATCCTGGTGAAGTTATTTTGCATATATCCCTTTTAGATTCACACGTAGTCCAAATCCTTCTGATCTACTATAGCCAATCAGATCTAAGAAATTAACAATGTGGGCGTAGTTGTGGGCGTGGCTTTATGGTAACAAGTGATACCATCAAGTGCGAATGGGATAGTGTCGTAATATTCGAAATTAGCGAAAACATCTTGAAGTTGACGAATAGTTATAGCGATTAATTCGTATTTATATAATTGTTTCGGATCTTCAAATAGTTTAGATTTAGTTGAAGGAACATCGGTTTCAATCCTTTCCCAAGGGAAGAAATCTAATGGCGTAAATTGGAATGAGTTGGGGAGAGCTCTGCAATGGGACCACAGCGTCTAATTCATCTTTCGAGAAAGTTTAATAGTAGTATATTGGCAAGAATTTTCAAGCCCCTTTTGTATGCATCTTGCGCTGACCCTTTTTAATCTGCTTAAGCGACTTATCTCGTTTATCATATAGAATTAAGTGGCGTATATATTAATATATATATATATATATATATATATATATATATTTTTTTTTAACTGCAAACAACACAGTATAATTAATGTAAAGAACGACGCTTGTGTAGAAGAGCGTTCCGCACAAGATGAGAGGGAGAACGCATGACGTACGTATGAAAGGCCACTCGGCTGTGGAATTTAGCTAAGGTGCGCGTGTGAACGTATGTGCGCGCATTAGTCTACTTTTTCTTACCTTTCACTACCTTCTCTCTTTCGCAACCCGAGCTATTTCTGCCTTCTCACCCTAATCCATTGAGAAACGAGAATTTGTTAATATATATAAACTTAATTTATGCGTAGTGAGTCATTAATTCCCCCAAAAATCCTGAATAACATGAAAGGAATTAACTCGCTGAGGGCATTAAAATTTTGGAAAAGAGTTACATATTAAGTTTCCGTAATTATTATAATTGTGATTTCCATTTACAAGAAATGCAATATACGCCATTACCTTTATAAACAATATATATATATATAATATATATATATAGAGAGAGAGAGAGAGAGAAAATTTACTGATAGTG
This sequence comes from Bathynomus jamesi, assembly GCA_023014485.1. Taxonomy (NCBI): domain Eukaryota; kingdom Metazoa; phylum Arthropoda; class Malacostraca; order Isopoda; family Cirolanidae; genus Bathynomus; species Bathynomus jamesi. Next base: position 31,804 of record JAJOZX010011637.1, on the reverse strand, counting down.
AAGGAAAACAGACTTTTCGTTCATAAACACAAGGATTCTCCTCAATTTTCGAGTAAAAAACCGGATTTTTTTTCCTTTTCATCAACAATAAATTAGTTTCTTCCTCAAAATGGGCTTTATTTTCTCCTTTAAAAGGACGCGAATGAGACCCTTCACAATTGTAGTAAATACAGTGGCGCTTATAAGTATTCCTACAGAGAAATAGTAATAGTAATAGTAATAGAAATAGAAATAGTAGCCCTTATCTTTTGTACCATGCCATAGGATAGTTATGAAAAGTTTAACGTCAACATATAATATAAAACGTCGAAGAATTTGAAGAAAATAATACAAAAGTTAAAATGCAAAAGTTTTATTACATTTATTTACAAAATTATTTAATACTTTATATGCCCAACTTTTCCTTGAAGAATTTAAAAATTTTATCAGTAGTTGACTGTTTATTGATTAAAGATTGTTGACAGTTCTGAATTTTAGAATCTTCTTTGTGAATCTTCATAGAAGACGGATGACTGTCCAAGCCCTTAGTAAACAATGGGTCGTCGTGGTAAGGAGCTGTCTACAGATCTTAAGAAATCTGTTATTGCTGTACACGAGTCTGAAGAGAGCTATAGGAAGATAGAAGAAGAACTTCGAATTCCATTTACGACGATTGCTGCTGCAGTTATAAAGAAATGGAAAGGCTTTCGAACAATCAAAACTCTATCAAGGTGTGGACGACCTTACAAAATTTCAGAACGTACAGCTACACCGATTGAAAGAATGGCTGCTCCGAATCCACGAGTGACTGCGGGTGATATTTGCCAAACATAAAGACTGTCTAAGATTGATGTCCATCCCTCTACTGTGCGTCGTACATTGCATGGAAGAGCTGCACGAAGAAATCCTCCGCTATGAAAAACGCACAAAGAAGCTCGTTTAAAGTGCGCCAAGGATCATCAAAATGCTGGATTTGCATTCTGGAAAAAAGTTCTCTCTGGGCAGACGAGACCGAAATTGAATTATTCGGAAACAACGAACAACGGGATGTTTGGCGAAAATCAAATACTGCACTTGAGGAAAACAAAACATCCTTCCTACGGTTAAACATGATGGTGGTAGTTTGCTTCTTTGGCAATGCTTTTATGCTTTTGGTCCAGGAAAGCTTGTTGTTGTTAATGGAATCTTGAATTCAAAGAAATATCAGGAAATTTAGAAGAAAATGTATTGCCTTCATTTCGGGAGTCGCGAATGGGTTGCAGTTGGGTACTGCGACAAGGCAATAATCCAAAACACATAAGAATACCAACGCTTTAACAAAAGAATTTCAAACTTTTCGAGTGGCCCAGTCAAAGCCAAGATCTCAAGTTAATCGAAAATTTATGGTTTATTTGAAAAAAAAGGGTGTCCGCAAGAGAAACCCTTCGAATCTGAATGAATTGCAACAATTTTCTTTAGAAGAATGGGCTAAAATTTCTACTGAGAGATGTCGAAACCTTGTATAAAATTAACCAAAACAAATCATTGAAGTTATTTAAGCAAAAGGTAGACACACAAAGTAGTAAATAATTTTGTAAGTAAATGTACGAAAACTTTTGCATTTTAACTTTTTTCATTTTCCTCAAATTCTTTGATGTTTTACAAATACATTATATGTTGGAGTTAAACTAACTTTTTTATTTATTAAAATTTTCCAAACGAACGGTAAACTTTTCATGACTACCCTGTGCATGGTAAAAAAGATAAAGACGAATATAACTGAAATATTTCTCTGTACGAATACTTATGAGCACCACTGTATTTGGGCCCAATCAAATACCCTGTTTTGGCGCAGAATAGGCAGTAAAAGTGGGTTATTATCACAATTGCTATTAATTAAGTCAATATTAAAAAATAATTTTTTTTTAACAGAACACAGTTTTTGGTCTATGAATGTCCGATACGACAAAAAAAAAAGAGACCCAAATTCGACCTTCTATTTTAAAATGGAGTCAAAATTTGGGTGTTGAATTTTTTCAGCGACATTTTTGCATCGTTCAGGAAGTATAAATAAAATAGTAAATTTCCGCCCAATTTACTTGGAATCGCTTTAAGCGACTTAAAATTTATCCGGACACCGTTGCTTCGATGAGATATGGTCAATTAATGTAATGTACTTCTCTCCTTCTCTCTCTCTCCTCTTTCTCTCTCTCTCTCTCTTTCTCTCTCTCTCTCTCTCTTTCTCTCTCTCTCTTTCTATCTCTCTTATCTTTTAAAGAGTTTGTAGCTTTTCATTCATAAAATAAAAACAGAATTTCACTTTCATTTTGGTTTTAATTAATTTCCTTGTGATTGAATTATACCTCATTTAATGGAAATTAAATTTCGACACTTCAAAACTTAATTTTATTCGAAACGTGACATTCAACGTTTATTTTCTTTTATTTTAATATTAAATTTAATATAAATTAAGCGAAAGTTAACATTGATTTAAGAAATAAAGAGGCACTTTCGTTTGTGACTGTAAATTAAACGTTTTCAACATAAATTATCATAGAATTTCTTATTGAAATATAACGTTGTTGCGCGTTTTAATTATAGGGGCACAGCGTAGTGGCCATGTTGCAACACCGCTTCTCACTACTTCCCATCGATCAGCGAAGTAAAGCGATGTTGCGTTCAGATGATGTTTGGTTTGAAAAACTGTTTGGGTTTGGAACCCAAATTTAAAGGTGGAGATTCCCTCTGTCAAATAACCTTAGTAGTATAGCCGCAAAAGGGGAGAGTGCAGGAATGTTGCAGGTTATTATGTAATGTTGCAAAGGGGGTGGGGGTTGTTGCAAAGGGGGGGGGGGTGTGTTGCAAACGGGGAGGGGGTTGTTGCGAAGGGGGGAAGGGGGTTGTTGCAAAGGGGGGTGGGGGAAAACTTGGAGGCGGCGTTATCCCCAAGAGAAAGAAGGAGGAGAGAAAGGAGGAGAGGTGTTCACCTGGCAGGAGCCAAGTGCACATTAAGGCTTCCAGCCGGTCTGGCGTTGTTTTATAGGCTCCTAATCAGCCAGTTGGCGTAAATGGCTTGAGTTGCCAGATAGCGCCATGTATTCCATTGTATACATTATTATCCTAATCAGCCAGTTGGCTGGTTGTCAGATACCTCTTTTTATTATTGCATACATTATTATATACGCCTAATCAGCCGAGTTGGCGTTGTTTTATAGGCTCCTAATCAGCCAGTTGGCTGAGTTGCCAGATACCATTGTATACACTATTATAGACTCCTAATCAGCCAGTTGGCTGGTTGTCAGATACCTCTTTTTATTATTGCATACATTATTATTATTATATACGCCTAATCAGCCAGTTGGCTGAGTTGCCAGATAGCGCCATGTATTCCATTGTATACACTATTATAGACTCCTAATCAGCCAGTTGGCTGGTTGTCAGATACCTCTTTTTATTATTGCATACATTATTATTATATACGCCTAATCAGCCAGTTGGCTGAGTTGCCAGATAGCGCCATGTATTCCATTGTATACACTATTATAGACTCCTAATCAGCCAGTTGGCTTAGAAGGCTTAAATATTGCCAGATACCTGTTGTATACAGAATACCGGTAGTAGAAGGCATAACAATAAACAACATTGCATCATTCTTTTTATTATAAATATATAGAAAATAAAATATACATTTGAGGAATATGTACATAACAGAAATATATACACATAATTATATATAAAAAAATATACATTTCATATACACTTCAATATGTACATAACAGTACAGGAGAAATATACACACACACACAATTATGGTGTTATATAAAATAAAATATACATTTCATATACACTTCAATATGTACATAACAGTACAGGAGAAATATCAAGCAAAATATATATATATATATATATATATATATATATATATATATATATACACAAATCAATAGAAATATGTATAATCGTCAAGCAAATATATATACAATTCACTTTTTTTTCAAAATACTAAAATCGGTCTTAATCGAGTTTACAATTACATCATTATTGCTCTGCATTACGCAGTCTATGCGGCTTAATAATATTTCACCGCTTAAAGTATAGGGAAACCTGTATTCGATATGAATGGCTTTCATATCGTTCAGTACTATTTTTGTCCCCACTTTACAACCGGTTGGCAAGTCATCTTTAAATACGTCTAGAATACAATCAAAAGCACGCACAAAGAGTTCATCGTTAGCTACATTATTAAACACAAGTTTATAAGAACGCTTTTCCAATCGAGGGTTTATTTCTACCGACTCGAGCTTTTCAATCGTGAACTCTTCACTCAACATAACGGCAATTGAAATAATCTTCTAAATCGTTACGACAACTGCGCGTTATATAAAGAAATAGTTCTTCAGGGTGAACGGTGTAGGTGAGCTCAGCCTTGTACCGATCAATTGCTTTGTACCAAAGTTCATGGTATTTCAAAGAGTCTAAACTTTTTAAATAAACATCCAGCACTAGACCATTCTCACCAGTCCTACACTCGGTAAACCCATCGAGCAGAGCAGTGTATGCGTATTCAAGAACTGTATCAAAATAAAGCATATCCGTAACACGCGCGTCTAATATAGGTTTCAGTTACGGAATCCGACGATTTCAAACATTCTGTCGAGGATGAAACGGTTTCGCGTAGGAATAAGAGCGTTATTATCAGAAGCATTCTTCCACATCAGCCTTATATCAATGCACGGCCGATCGTTATTTATACACAACGTACATACAACGGCGTATGAGGGCGCGTCACTAATCTGCTCTCTTCTTGTACCTACGTTAGCAGGTATTTTATAACGATCTTCACACCACTTATCAACTATCACGAAGATTCTATTCATCTCCTCGATACTTAAATAAACCCGTTTGTTTGTCGGTCTACATTCCGTTTCCAGTACATAGCTAATGGTACCGGAATTACGCCTGAACACGCGCAACGATTTCGTCACGGACACATCGTACGAGGCGTTGAGAATGCTGCTCAAAGGAAGTTCCATCGTATTCGAGGAGCGCACGTCTACTCGGCTCAAGCTCTGAGATAACTATGAGCCGTGTGAGGCACAGGCAGGAACGGTTCGACGGGCGGCTGACTCGATGATACGTGAATGGGCATGTTCGTACGACTCGAATTGTTGCACATATTTGTTTTTCCGTTTCGTCACTACCAGCCTACGCACTTTGGATAAGAACTAGGCGCTAATCATCTCCACACTCCGGCGCACTATTTGAGAGGAACATATGCTCATATTTTTCCTTTCTACCCATCAAACGATGCTCGTCTCTAAAATCTGTTAAAAACTCACGCATGGCACTAGCCACAACCTCACTATGAACCTCATCATGATATACGTTAATATAGTGATAAAAACACCTAAGATTGTCCATGATCACGAGATTCACATTTTCAGACGTAGGGTATGAGTAATCGACATGGTGTAGCATGACGTAATACCGCTTGTCACACCACCCATCCACAAGGCTCATTATCCATACCTGCTGCTTCTCTTCTGCACGCGTTGTTTCTTTTACTTCACGGTGTATGTGAGACTTTATAAAGTTTAGCCCTGCAGCATACTTCAGCACATCGTCTGTGCAACGAAAGCCTTCAACAGTCTCACCAGAACATCCGTAGAGTATTTGTACATCTTGGAACTTCGCACAATCCAATGTGGTTTTAAAAGAGGCATAGGAGGGGGGAATAGGAAGTTTTTCGGTATCCACCACATCCTCACACTTTACTGAATACCATTTCATAAACGTTGTGCAAGCATATTAAAGGTAGCCATTTCAATATACGTCTGATCTGAATACACGTCTGATCTCTCGGGCTTACTGCGGTCGACTGACCACGCAGGGACTCCCAGATAGTAGCATGACTCACGCAGTGGGCGGAGCTTAGAACTTTCACCTACACACACACACACACCACACACACACACACACACAAAGGAGAAAGTGAAACGCTATTTGATTTATTGAGATATTCATATATTTACAAATACGATTCGAGATATTCAAGTTATATATACATATATATTTACAAATAGATACGATTATATACAAGACGTGTGAGTTAGAAGCATCATTGGTATCCAAAGGGTACGGTATCATAGGTGCCAGGTAACTGGTAACGTTTCCTATAGGTGTTACGGCACACCATCGTACCCCTAAGTTCCTTCACGCCTCCCAGCTTCTGCGCCCGAAAATTGTGGGTGCCTACAATTAGTTGGTGAGGTTCCAAACATACTAGATCCTTCAACGACTCAAAGTTAACAACCTCCCGATTCGCATGGTTGAGCGTAATACCCTTTGCCTTCACGATATATTTCATTTCATCCCCTACCCTGACCCGTACCCCATAAGTCTTAGGTCCTGTTGAGATAAAAGAGTCGGCGTATGCGTCGTCCCCATACTCATCCTTGATCTCATCAGTGAGCTCGCCGAGGAACTCCCCAATAGCGGGCATGTAATCACCCTCCCTCTCTGTGAATATCACGCTATCTGTATCGGCATACAATACTCTCCGCCCAAGAGAATGCAATAGACCCCAAAGTTTTATACGGGCGTAGGCTGTTGTGAAGCTCGCCACAGGTATGTTTGTAACCCTTGAGGTATCTGTGGCAAATTCAGTGTTGTTGTACTTTATTACGTAAGTATTACCTACATTCACGATCTCCATGACCTCTTTATCGGGGCATTGGCATAATCCCAGACATCGCTATAACTTTGTGCCAAATGAATGTTCCCTCTGCCGGTATTCTGCGCAAATTTTCCCCATAGACTGTTTAGACACAATTTTGCACTAAAGCGCTTGCCAGGATTCTTTACAATTTGGACACGATCAAGTTGTATACCTTCGCGGTCGCGGTAACGTTGAATATAGGCAGACTTTTCATCTTCGGTATCAACTCCTCGCGGATACCCTGATGCTTCAACCTTATCCTTCAAAAAGGCGTTTATATATGGTGTGAAAAGGTTGGGGAGCTTCTGAAACCTCCACACCTCGTGTATCTTCAGTATTCTATAACCATGGCGTACGGCTAGGGCCAGCTCAGGACTTGTATATACGCCTCTGATCTTACGCTGGTGGGGTATATGGTTACATTCGCCGTTATCCTCTTCCGCGCACTTCACGCACAGGGGAAACATGAGCTTGTCGTCGATAACGACAGGTAAGATCGGCATCCATAAATTGCGTGGGGGGAGTACGTCTACGAAAGAGAGCCCAAAGTAATGATCATTCAAATTTTTTGAAAATTCATTGATGGATGGGTATGCTAGGCCCACCAGTTTCTCAGGAGCGCCCACGGGGTACGGATTGCTCTTCATCACGTATGGGTATAAAGAACAGAAATCGTAGTAATGGAGCTTCACGCCCTCCGTAGGTGGGAAGTATAGTCTGAAAGGATTTGTACGTCCTCCAAACAAGCTATCACCACATTTGAGAGGATCCAGCACCATTGAACGCTTGATCGTTTTTATTTCCTCACGGTATACATCGTCTGTCTCCATCCGTGCATCATATTCATGCTCCCACAAGACTTTGTGAGTGAACTGTGATCCTATAAGTTGATCGCGGGTGCGGGTCGATGCAAGACAGTCGGCAGGAGACCTACCGTTGATATCTCCGGTGACTCCGCACTCAGGACGGGGGCATCCATGCCACCAGCAACCGTTAAAGGAGTACACAGTCTTCACACCAGTGACACGGTTTTCACTTAACCCATCAACCCAAAAAACACGTCCATTAATCTTAATGGGTACTTCACCCGTGTTGCGGGCGTGCTTTATGTATACACCTGTTTGTTGCTGCAGGTGTATGAGCCAGTAAATAGCCTTGTGTCCGTAACTGCGGGGGTTGTTTCGGTGAATAATGGCTAAGGTGTCTTTAGGCATGAAGTTATTCTTGAACACCGTAAAACATAATGATGCGATGGTGGTTGCGACTTGCAGTGGATCGCATTTGAAACGGGCTATGTACATACTTCTAAAGGCCTGGAAACATACTCTAAGCACGCGCACATCATTCACGCAATAACGCTCACATTCATCAGCTATATTATAAGGGTTACTTTCATTAAAACTGTCGTAGTATCGATCAAAGTCTTCACGTTCATCCATGCAGTCAAAATAATGTTTGGGGGGTGGTGGGCCTACGTAGTTTAAAGTCTCGCTGGTGAGGAAAGTGTATGGGAAGTATCCTTTGGAAACTTCAGCTGCTACTCCCATCACCTTGGGTAGCTTTGCTAATTTACAAGGTGTGAATAATAAAGTATCTTTAAATTGTACATTGCCTCTTATCTGCATCTGTATTAATTTGTTGCCTCTTTTCAATGGATCACCTGTAAATATCTCAGAGGATTCGTGTTCAAGCAACTCCTTATAAAGGAACTGCGTGTCAAACTTTGCCCCGTTATGGGCGAGAATATACACAGTCATTTTTTTGAACTTGTCGGCTAACTTGACAATATAGGACACAAATAGTTTCACAGGACTATCGCTGACATTCGTTTTAAAAACGTTTGTCCGTTTACCGCATTTGGGGCACTCGTCACATTCGATACCCATACACTCATCACAGATGGTCTGGCTCACAAGTAAATGTGGAATTACCTCTTTGGTTTCAGCGTTCGTATATGTTTCTATATCGTAGTACACAGTTATACAAGGGTTATTTTTAGGCTTAGCATCTTTCATATAACACACATGCTTTACTCCATCCGCCTTATATTCCTCCTGGCATGTAGGACAGTGAATTACGTCGCACTTGTGCTTAAATTTTCCCCAATTATCCATTGTGTGAAACATACCACATTCACAGATTCTCATTTTCCTGCACGTACCAATTGATTTATGGAGATCAAAGCAGCTATTATTGAAAAATGTGCGTCTACACACATCACAGTCTCTCTTCTCAACTACACGGCTTTCACATTTGGTGCTTTTACACTGCTCACATACCATGTGACATTCTTTACAATGTCTCACTATATCATCCGCAAACTCGAGGCACCCCTTACACAAATCATGATGTCTCCCATATTTTCGACTTTTGTCATAACTCGCGTAAAGCCCCCTTATATTACGGATGGGGAGATACGTTGTCCCTGACAATCCTAAAATAAGTAGGGGCCTTGTACGATCTCTCACACAGCTTTTAAAAACATACACAGTCCGGCGGCGATCATCCAAACCAAATATAACTATGCGCACATTCATTTCCTGTTCTACCTTTCTCAGCTCTTCAGGACCCATATTACAGTCAAATTCAAGTTCACAGTCTACAGCTAGTTTACGGGCACGCTCAACGATCGTAGGCAGCCAAATTTTTTGAGTCCGTGTATTTTGTACAGTAAACATACGTGCTAAGAGTACTGCTATAAAGCCGCAACCACGATCGACGTTTATATGCCTTCGGTAAATAGTTGGAGAATTGAAGTTAAGAGTGTACGGTATGGCACTATGACCCGCAACACGGAATACACGGTCAATATTTACCGTGAAGTTGTCCATATTGAAGGCTATACTACTTTGGACGGCTTGCATTATACGCCCTAATATATATTCTACATCTTCAGCAGCCAAACGTCTGAACGGTACTATCACCCAATAATCGTCTACATCACCGTCATCTGACCCGAACCCAAAGGACAGACTCGTCCTGACCTCACGCTCGTCGCGATTCTGAAGAGCAAACTCTATAATACGCTGTACTACCCTGCGTATCCCGCGCTCAATTCCATTGCTATACACTCTAGGGTCGACCCTGACTCTATACCGATTTCTAGTCAAGGCGGGGGTGGGGGCTGCGGATCGCACTAACTCGAACGTAATAACATCCTCAACAGAACGGGGGGCGGAATTAGGGATATTAGGTGCTGCTGATGGGGGCCCTGTTGCGTAGGAGGGTTGGGGATCTATTATTGTAGACTTAACAGAACGGGGGCGGAATAAGGGGGTATATTAGGTGCTGCTGCTGGGGAGGTTGTTGCGTAAGAGGTTGAGGGTTGGGGGTCTGCTGCAACAGGTACGTATTTCGGCCGCTTTATACCTGATGTGGGGTTCTCATACCTCCGCTTTGGACGTGCAACCTGTATCGCTGGTGGTTCAGGGGAGGAGATCACAACTACACTGTCATCGTCATCCGTAATGATAGGGTGCTCTACCTCATCGTCGGTTCTGTGGGAGAAGAAATATAAGGATCAGCACTCAAAATTTGTAATATTTTGTAAATGACCCACTTAGGAGTGTGACGTGTTAGAAATGGACTCTGTAGAAAAATTCAGATTCACGAGCCCATCCACATGTATTATATCTGGACCTACAGGATGTGGTAAAACTGTGTTTATGCTTAAAATCATTAAAGAAAAGGGCGAGATGTTCTCGAAATTTGTGCATAAAGTTATATGGTGCTATTCGACGTATCAATCAGTGTTCAACGAGTACCAAGATGATATTTTGTTCCACAAAGGTGTATATGACGTTAATTCGCTAAAGGGAACTGAACATACAATCATTGTAATTGACGATCTCATGTTGGAGATGGATAAAACGTTTGCCGAGACATTTACAGTATACTCCCACCATCTTAACATAAGCGTGTTCTTCATCAATCAGAATCTATTTTTCAAAAATAGATACATGCGCGATGTGTCGTTAAATACGCAATATCTAGTCTTATTCGCGCAACGTAGAGATGTATCACAAATTGGGGTATTAGCCAATCAAATGTTCCCGAATCAGCGTAAGGAGTTTTTGGAAGTTTATAAAGAAGCTACAAGCACGCGTTACGGATATTTGCTTTGCGACCTTCATCCGCGAAACACGTTTAGAGTGCTTCTGCGAACGAATATATTTCCAAACGAGCCTGAAACGGTGTATATTCCAGAATGACAAAGAGACTAAAGAAATACCATGAATTAATAAAAATCTATCATCGACTGCCCCGGGCAATGCAGCAGATGTTTATTAAAAATATCGACGCCGACTTTTTAAAATGCATCTGTGAAATCTGTCTTAACGTTATAAATTGCAATGTATCAATGAAAACCCATCAGAAGGCTCGCCTACGCCGCTACAAGAACATAATACGTACACTCGCTCGTAAAAGTCAAACTGTAGCGAAGAAAAAACGAGTTATTGTGCAAACAGGAGGGTCATTTCTCCCCATCTTATTTTCAGTTTTGGGCCCTTTACTGACTAGATTAATATAATGAAGAAAGTGGTAGTGATTCCCCACGAGGTGTACGCTTCACTGCAAAGAGACACGGATCTAGATCCCCGTAAAAGCAGACTTAAAAGAATGGAAAGCGAATTGTTAGCCCTATTAAACAGTGAAAAAACACCTGATGAGAAAAGAATCTTATACCAAGAAGCTCTGCAGAAATTTCTTCACGAGTACGAAAATTATAAGAGCCCTACGGAGATTCCTGTGGTTATTAGGCACAGCACGGGGGACGATGGCGACATAGGACTGTACCGACGATACAGCTGATCAACCAAAAAGATTAGCCACACAACATATCGAACATGTATTAAAAATACCCTCCCACTTACATTGAGGAGTAAAGGCTTAAGTCTTTATAATCTATTGAATGAGGATCCCGCCATACAATGGACCGATACAGGGGATCATTGTGGAAGGATCAAAGGTACAGGGATCGAATATCGTAGACATTGTCCATGATCTGGTGAGAAAGTGGGATAGGCCATCACCATCAGGATGGAAGCATATTAAAGCAAGACTACAACAAATAAATGTCCCTAAAACGTTGATAGGAAATCTGAACAGGTTAAAAGACTTGGAACACGCAACGTCTGTGGCACAATTGAAGACGCCGTCACCCCCTGCGGTAACACCTTTCAAGAGGAGAAAGAAGAGGTTAAACCAACCCTACCCACCTGCCTCTAAAATACGCAAATGGCTAACGTATTAACTAAACGTTATTATGACATTTCTGCCCCATCCTCTTACGGCGGCGTAGATAGACTGCACGTTTACGGAGTAGGAAAAAAAGATGTTGAAAGATTTTTGAGGGAGCAGGACGCTTATACGCTTCATAAGCCTGTGAGAAAAAGGTTTAAAACAGCCAAGACAACGGCTTCCTCGATTGATTCTATTTGGCAAGCAGATTTAACAGACATGCAAAGATATTCTGTGTATAACGATGGTTACCGCTACATTCTATTCATAATAGACGTATTCTCTAGATATCTGTGGCTAGTTCCTCTGAAAAATAAATCACCTGAAACAGTTGCTAAAGCCACCAAAACGCTAATGTTAAAAGAAAACAGGGTTCCTGGCTATTTTTGTACGGATATGGGGAAGGAGTTTATAGGCCGTGCTTTTCAGAATATGTTGACAGAGTTTAATATCAGCTATTACACAACCAATTCTATACATAAGGCTTCTTTAGCTGAAAGAGTTCAGCGCACCATAAAGGAACGCATGCACCGTTATTTTACACATAAAAACACATACAGATTTCTAGACATTCTGGAACCATTGGCATCATCCTACAACCGCTCACACCATCGCACGATTGGGGCAACACCTAACGAAGTTTTAGAAAGAGGTACGCTCCCGAGAAGAGATGGACCACCACCACCACCACCACCACACTCTGTGCGCTTCAAAATCAATGATTATGTAAGGCTGTCGCGTTCGGGGAATAAATTCGCAAAGGGTTTTGAGCAAGGATGGACACGCGAGATTTTTAAAGTTAGGGCTGTGAGACCTAAAGGTGTGATAATGATGTATTACATTGAAGATTTGAATGGGGAAGAAATCTCAGGAGGCTTTTACCGCGAGGAATTGCAGAAAGTTGCGTTTAATTTAGAAAAAAATGTGTTTAAAATTGAGAAAATTTTAGGAAGCAAAGGTTCAGGAAGGAGAAAAATGTACCTGGTGAAATGGCTAGGGTACCCAGAAAGCTTCAACACCTATATAAAAGCTGATGCAATAATGAAGCTTAAATAGTATGCAACATGGCTCCTAACCATTTCTACGTCACACTCCCGTCCTCCTCGTCCCTGTCTGTACACCCTAACAACACGCTAGCCAACTTTGTAACAGAACTCCATGGGCACATTGAATTGGGTCGTGATTCGTATGAGGTGGGGATATGCGAAATTCAGCTGGACACCGTCTTTTTAAATATTGAACATGAAGAAACCGTTTTTACGATTCTTAGAGACATTGACGAGTGTGAAAAAGCTGGGGTAGCTATGGATGAAACTATGCGCATCGCTTGGACTAAGATTGCACGGTATTACAGTACAGAAGTAAGACTAGGGCCGGGTCAATATGGTTCGGCCGAGGATGTTGTGAGAGGCTTAAACGTAAGTTTAAGAAACTCAAACCTTACGAATGATTTAGTATATGAAATCGTAAACAACCCTGCACATACACTAATCCTAAAATCAAAGACTAACAGATGTCTTAAAGAACATAGAAAGTTCAAAATTCTAACCAACGGCCGATATAGCGCAGCCTTCCAAAGAGACACATTTCACGAGACACAGTATAACTTGTCCAGATTAATGTATCAATTGAAGATGGAGAAATTGGCTGAAAGGTCCCCAGACATGTGCTATATTTACAGTAATATAGTGGAGCACCAGTTTGTTGGGGATACCCAGGCACGCCTGCTGCGCATTGCTCACATCCCCAACCATAGAGGAAGGAGTTTGAGTATTACATATGACAGACCCCATTATGTGAATGTCGCAACTAATTTAATAACCAATATCACAATATATATAAGAACGATTGAGGGCGAAAACTTCCCATTCGGTAACGGGAGCTTAACAGTGAAGCTACACTTTCGACGCACTGAGTTATAATGGATAGAAAGCCTTTCACCGTCTATCGAGGGATGCGATACCAGCGCGGTAGTGGACTTGGATCCATTTTTTCATCCATACTACGTACGGCTGTTCCTTTGCTGAAGAGGGGTGCCAGATACCTTGGAAGGAAAGCGCTACAATCAGGCCTTAACACTGCAGAAGACATATTGGCCGGGGCTAAACCTAAAGAAGCCCTAAAAAAACATTTAAAGCGTACACGGAACGAAATCATCAAAGATGCAAAGAGAAAAATGCGTGGTGGCGGGAAGAAGAGGGCCCCCGGAAGAAGAAGAAGGGGTCACGTGGTATTAAACGTAAAAGGCTATCAAAAAAGAAATGCTGTAAGCGAATGAAACCTATGGTTGACCACTTTTTTGACTGATATAAGCTAAGGATATTGATCTCATGAATCATAGTTTGTTTACCACTTGTCGAGAGAGGAGTCACTATTTCGCCATGGCACGCTTCATCCACCCATGTAGTTCACAATGCTGTAAGTCGGAGCTGTCCTTTTTTGAGCTCCCGCCAACCCAAGTTTCTATTGAGCACAGTGACTTTATTACAATTAACCCTTTAAACACAATTAGTTCCCCGAGTGCACCTATAGAATTCGTGATACCCAGCTCAGGTCCTTACTTTTTTGATCCAAGCTGTGTGCACATGTACGCTAAGCTACGTATAGCCCATTCTGATGGAACGGCCTGCGATGACAAATATGCTGTATACCCTGAAACAAACTTTCTGCACGCCATATTCAACCAGTGTGACGTATATTTAAATCAGACCAACATATCGGCAGGCACGGGGTACTATCATCTACGAGCCTATTTGGAAAATGTCCTCAACTTTTCCAAAGAAGCGAAGGCTACCTTTTTAAGTGCGGAGGGATATTATCAAACTAAAGATGAAAATAGTATAAAGGACAAATTTAAAAATTCTAAAAAGAAAATATACGAGTGTTTTGGACGGTTGCACACAGATTTCACTTTCCAGGAGAAGTTGCTTGTGAACGGGGTGGATATGAAAATAAAGCTCACCCGCACGAGTCCTGAGATCTGCTTAAATCTGGATGCGAATCAAGAAGAGGGCGCAAAGTCCGTTGTGGTTCACATTATGGACACATACCTCCGCGTACGGCGAGTGAAATTAAGTTCACCAAAACAACTAGAAATTGAGAAAAATTTACTAAACGCTACAGTGAAATATCCTATTAACAGAGTGCAGATCAAACTATATACGGTTCCTGCAGGGTTGGCATCGAAGCAGATAGAAAACATTGCCCTGGGAAATCTTCCTAAAAGGATATTAATCGGCATGCAGGACCACGCTTCGGTGAATGGAAAATATAAAAAGAGTGCCTTTAAATTCGAGAATTTCGGACTTAAAAATATAACTCTATACGTTAATGGCACTGCTTTGGGTGGAACAATGGGTACGGACTATTCATCAGACGCTGTGTTACCTCTTTGTGCCAGAGCCTATAGTAATCTGACCCATATTGCAGGTGATTGTGATGAGCTTGGTAATGGGGTAACGCAGGAAGAATTCATTGATCAATTTAACCTTTATCCGTTTGACATTACACCTGACTTATCTGCTAGCGTAAATACCCATTTAACACCACAGCAGAGCGGTAACATCTCAGTGCGGCTGGAATTCGCCAAGCCTATAGACGCTCCTATTAGTGTACTAGTATATCTCGAATCGCAAGCCCTAATAGAAGTAGATAGATTTAGAAGCGTTATCACTGACTTTTAAAATGGATGCTAATACACTTCAGAAAGTAATGGAGCGAGTCACACGTTCCAAATTTATCGGCGTGTTTGCGAAGAATGAAACATTGAGTTTGCCAAGTACGCGAGAATGCGGTAGTCTTATTGTGAACACAGACATCATCGGTAATGAAGGGATTCACTGGATCGCTGTCTATTTTAAAAATAGACAGCGCCTGTACTATTTTGATTCACTCGGTACTCAACCCTGGAGTGACCCTATTATTGTAAAATTTCTCGCTCAGTTACATATTCCCGAAGTTGTATGGAACCCATTTCGTATGCAGGGATATTTTACTAATGTTTGCGGAATGTACTGTGTCTCATTTCTCATGCATATGTCAAATGATAAAGAATTTATAAATTTTTTAAATTTATTTGACCCGTGTCACACTCACCGAAACGATGAAATGGTATGCAGACAGATAAAAAACCGTTTTCCAATTGTACGTACTCGTTGTATATTATAATGTTTTTGTTCGTATATTTGTATATTCGTTTATTGTACTGATTTCTTTCATTTAATAAATTTATGAAAATATATTGCGTCTTCTTATCCCAAAAAGATCGAAAAACACTTACATTATTTGACATTGTTGACTGATTAGTATATCATCCGTATTCCCTTCAAAAGATTGTATAACTCGTGTCAAATCCTCATCGGACCTTAAAGGAAAACATATACAGAGTATACAGACAGACAGATCCCCATTATGTGAAGATATCTTTGGTTCGAGGAGTGAACGCCATAAAAATTTCGATTTTAGCATAATGGGGAAATAACATTGATTGACATTTTTGGCGAGTATCTGACGAATACTACAACTCTCCGTATATATATAAATCGAATTATGGACACTTACATTTCTATGGTAGTCCCTTGCGTCGGATTGTAAGGAGCGTCACTGCAAATATCTTCTACGGTTTGCGTCGAAAATAGTTCGCCACAATCAGCAGCATTGAAAAGACTAATTGTGGTTAATGCTGCAGTATCACGTTCTTCATACAAGTCTGGGGAGACGTACAGGTCCATGGTGGAGGATGTGTGACACTGCTGACTGATCAGTATATCATCCGTATTCCCTTCAAAAGATTGTATAACTCGTGTCAAATCCTCATCGGACCTTAAAGGAAAACATATACAGACAGACAGACAGACAGATCTCCATTATGTGAAGATATCTTTGGTTCGATTACCAATTTCGATTTTAGCATGATGGGGAAATAACATTGATTGACATTTTTGACTAGTATCTATTTGACGAATACTACAACTCTCCGTATATATATAAAATTCTAATTATGGACACTTACATTTCTATGGTAGTCCCTTGCGTCGGATTGTAAGGAGCGTCACTGCAAATATCTTCTACGGTTTGCGTCGAAAATAGTTCGCCACAATCAGCAGCATTGAAAAGGCTAATTGTGGTTAATGCTGCAGTATCACGTTCTTCATACAAGTCTGGGGAGACGTACAGGTCCATGGTTGATTATTCACTGATGCGAAAATAGCTACTGTTACTCCCAACTGAAAATATCCCCTTTTATATGCACATTCGCCAAGCTCCGCCCAAAAGACCAGATGTCCGTCGTGATTGGCTGCCGATGTAGCTGGGTGGAGCTATGACGTGTACCAATCCGCTATAACGAGACCGGACGAGTAACATATATATAAAATCGAATTATAGGCACTTACATTTCTATGGTAGTCCCTTATATTATATCTTACAAATTATTAGTATTGTTTGTTAACATAATTGTTAACTTATTTTATAATAAAGAAATTATATCCTAATTATATTTTAAAAAGAACATTCGGTTTCAACGTTAAGCTGTGGTCTAAGGCGGCGTGGCATGAATAAATACTAAAATAAAATTAAATGTTAAAAATCTTTATTCATACGTTATTAAAAGTTAAAAATCTTTATTAATAAAACAGGATAGAAGCATATGAAAGTCAAGGTAAACTATAGTTGCAAATTAGGTTATACGATGTTTTTCGGATATACTACTGCCTCGGGTAAAATGGTCCTGTTATTTTAAATCACGTATTTGAAAGTTAATTATTATTGCTACATAGAAAAAATCGTGCATTACGATGTTTTTCGGATATACTACTGCCTCGGGTAAAATGGTCCTGTTATTTTAAATCACGTATTTGAAAGAGTTAATTATTATTGCTACATAGAAAAAATCGTGCATTACGATGTTTTTCGGATATATTCCCATCATTAGCCCAGCGTCTTGACCACTAGGCCTCCTAGGGTACCCATTTATCTACCAACCACTTTCTTTATTGTGTGGAACAGCTGGGTTTTGCTGCGCGCCGGCTGCCGTCGGGTCTCGAACCCTGGGCCGATGGATTCGTAGTCCGCGACGCTAACCACTACACCACCGAGGCGGTATTTGTCATTACTTACTCGGACTATAGTGGATTTAATTATCCCAGAAGAGTTCCATGCACGGTCTGTGTGTGTGAGCATATATATATATATATATATATATATATATATATATATGTGTGTACGTTTTTCCCTTGACTTCGTCAGAATGAACAATTCGGGGGAAGCTAACCAAAGGTTATCCAAATGGGTATATATATATATATATATATATATTATTATTATTATTTCTACAATGAAACGGGGTCGGGCCGAAGAACGGGTGAGAGATCTCCCCCCCCAATATATATATATATATATATATATATATATATATATATATATATATCATTATATTTCTATATGACACCATACAAATTACGCGTAAATATTTTCATTGTAGAAGTAATAAGAATGATAAAATTAATATCTGAAGTCAGTGGTGATTTCTGCTCGAATAGCTTGTAGAAGGATAATCTCTCGGCCCGAAAAAGGTCCCTAGAGACCTTTTCGTTCGAATCTCCGAAACCACCTCGCTATAGTGGACTGTGTCTTGGGGAAATCCAACTTTCTTCGTTTCTTTTAATTTCGTTTTTTCATTTTTTTCTTCGCAGGGAATGAGGCTGTATGTTTCATAAGTTTTCATCTCGTTTGGTGGAATTGTATCGTAAATTATCGTATTTCGAATTGTATCGTAAATGATAATTTCGTTTCGTTATTCGTGAGGGCTGAATTATGGATAACTATGTTATTTGTTTCGTTCATCTTCAAGTTTAATGAAGCTGTATTTAAATGAAGTTTCAATTAATTGGTTTTACTGTTATTTAGGAAAATTTATATTGGGAGCAAACGTTACAATAATAAGCTTATGTCGATATAGTTACCCATTGAATTGGAACTCTTTTCACGTTTGCTATTATTTATTGATTGGTGCATAATTAGTTGGGTAACCCTTATAAAATTCGTTTTCTGTCTAACGAAATAGGGTAACTTTGTTAATTCTATTAACGCGTAATGAAAGAGGCGCTTGTGTTATTTTATACGGTTGAATCTTGTATAACCATATAAATATATATTGTGGTATTTTATATGATTCATTAGTTTATTATATATACAAGTACATTTGGAATAACAGCCGTTATATATGTGTTACACGATTAATGGGACACATTATTTATTGAATGGTGGATAATTAGTGGGTAACCCTTATAAAAATTCGTTTTCTGTCTAACGAAATAGGGTAACTTTGTAAATTCTATTAACGCGTAATGAAAGAGGCGCTTGTGTTATTTTATACGGTTGAATCTTGTATAACCATATAAATATATATTGTGGTATTTTATATGATTCATTAGTTTATTATATATACAAGTACATTTGGAATAACAGCCGTTATATATGTGTTACACGATTAATGGGACACATGGCGCTATCTGGATTACCTTGCGCTATCTGGCAACTCAGCCAGAATAGAGGATTATAAAAGATCGCGAAGCTGGCGAAGAACCATTCCCCCTCGGCTCCGGCCGAGTAAGGAGCTCTGCTCCTTCTATTTCAGGCCCTTTGGTAAACACCATAGTGGCCTCTTAGGTTAGGGAAACGAAAATAAATTGGGGAGAACTCCACTCTGTCCTTCAGGTGTCTCTCTCCCTCCTTCAGCTCTCTCTCTCTCTCTCCTGCATGTATCTTCCTCCTTCAGGCGTCTCTCTCTCTCTCTCTCCTGCATGTTTGCCTCCAGCATGTGTACTGCATGTGTACCTACTGCATGTGTGCGTGTACCTCCAGCATGTGTACTCCTGCATGTATACGTATGTGTGTACCTACTGCATGTGTACCTACTGCATGTGTACCTCCAGCATGTGTACTCCTGCATGTGTACCTATCCTCTCTCCTTCAGGCGTCTCTCCCTCCTACAGGCGTCTCTCTCTTCTTCAGGCGTCTCTCCCTCCTACAGGCATCTCTCTCTCTCTCTCCTTCAGGCGTCTCTCTCACCTTGGCTCAGCCAACTGGCTGATTCTGGCTGATTAGGAGCCTATAAAACAACGCCAGCCCTGGAATCTTAGTGTGCACTTGGCTCCTGCCAGGTGAACACCTCTCCTCCTTTCTCTCCTCCTCCTCTTTCTCTTGGGGATAACGCCGCCTCCAAGTTTCCCCCCACCTCCCACCCCCTTTCCCCCACCCCCCCTTTGCAACACCCACCCCCCACCCCCCCCCACCCCCCTTTCCCCCCACCCCCCTTTGCAACATTACATAATAACCTGCAACATTCCTGCACTCTCCCCTTTTGCGGCTATACTACTTACTCTTTAAATTAAAAAGCGTCCCCATATTAATATGCTTTCGTTTGGTCTGAGGGTGCGTTTGTTACAGGGTGCGTTTGTTACGCTTAAAAAAAAAAAAAAAAAAAAAAAGATGGAATGATAATTAAACCTTACTTTAACTACTGTTCTATCACGCTTTAACTAAAGCATATAAAAAAAAATTTGCAATACATTAAAATATTACGAGCAAATTCTATATAATTAAATTTATATTATGAATTTTCGTTAAATCTCCCCAAACATTTAATTCAATAATAACGCATAAAACTACGAGTTAAATTAATGTATTTAGTAATTAGCATTTAACATTTGTTTGTATTAAATGTTAAGTAGAATTCTAATAATCAGTAATTACAATAAAACGGCTATTAACTACCTTGTAATTTGTTTAAATCTTGAAAATGAAATTACGATCTTCCTCTTATAAACTTAAGAAAGATTCACTGCATTTGCGGAGCCTTCTCGAACATTGTGGTGAAGAGGCGGGAAGAGCGAAATAAAGCGAATCTTCCGCGATGAGAGCTCCAAATTGTTTTCTTCATTAATCATTCAAGAACATTCCATCAAAATTAAATTAGTATAAATTATGATATAACTGTTATTAATTAAGTTTTGTTCTATAATGTTCACACACACCACACACAACACACACACACACACACACACATATATATATATATATATATATATATATATATATATATATATATACTGTATATTGGCAATCAATCCCCGATGCGTTCATGAATGGGAATGACGTCATTTGATGCACAATGAACCACTTCTTCGAGGCAGAAATTGATGAGTTGAAATGCCATTTTGTATGAGTTTCATCTCACTAGATTTGTATTTATTTATTTATTTATTTATTTATTTATTTTTAAATGAATTTGTTCCATGGGACGTCGTTTCAAAATCGTACTTTTAATTTAGTATTCACTAATTACATTTAAAAGTAATTCCTACTTACCTCATCATCATCATCATTTTAAAATATTAACATTATTTAATATAATAATAAAACAATTAGTAACAGGAGCTCTGGGGATGGTGATCGGGGATGAGTCTGTTGACGACTAATGCCAGCTTGTGACATGCCAGCGTGTGATGCCAGCAATAAAATTATTATTAAAAAAAAAAATTAGACTAACACGAACGTAGATGTAGCTCGTAGCGTAAACTAACCCACTTTTTGTATACTTTACCTACTTTTTTTTCCTTTCTTACCCTCTCCTTATTTGCATGTCTGTAACTCTCTTTACTTAAATGTCTGTAGTTTGCATGGTATGACAGTGAGTTAAGACTGTGTTTGCATGGTTTGTAAGCGTTCTTATTTTACACTTTTTCATCTTTCACCCCTTTCCTATTCTCTTCGACTATTTTTCCGACTTGTCGGCAGTGGCCGGCGGATGATGATGGGGAATCTTTCTTTCTCTTTTTCTGAATGAATTTTAACCCAAGAATGATAGGTTTTGCTACTTACTTAACCCCTTATTCTCCTCTTTTAACCCCCTCCTCTTTCCTTTCTCTCGGGTTAACCTTAGAGTGGATCTTAGGGTCTTTGTTAGCCTTAGCTTCTGTAGATCTGTAGATCATAATGACCAAATTTACTTATTGTAATTGTGAAAAAACTACACGAAAATGAAGTCCAGCATCAAAATATAAAGGACATCGCTAATCCCTCGTAAATTACTTCTCCATCTTGGCAAATATCGTCCGCTAGGTATAGGGATGCAATGAAGCTTTAAAATTTCGTCCAAAAATTAATAAAAAAAATCTATAAGTAAATATGATTTTAATAAGGGATGAAACAATGAATAGAGAGTCAATAGAAAAATATATATATAGACTGCAAAAAAGAGGAATAACAATAGTATAAACGACAAAAGGAGGTTCGTCTCAAAATAAAACGGAGGAAAGAAATAATAAAAAAAAATCTCTCAAAAACAAAACGAAATGATACCGTAGGATATGAAATGAAAAATTAACAAAACATATCATGGAAGTAACAGAACGAAATAAATGAGTTCCATTAAAACTACAAAAGTTGCAGGAAAAAGAGTTTAAGAACGAAAATAATGATAACAGAATAAAGTTATAACAGAAATGCGGCAAAATGGAGGAAGAACGCGAAAGAAACACTGCCAAAATGAAAACCTAAAATCACAGCCGTTTAATGTAGGACGAAAAATAAAACCTATTTAACCTTAATGTTTAACACGCTCCACTCGTATATCATTTTGAACGCAAAAATGGCTCGCTGTTGCCTATTTTAAAAGAGTTCGATATTTTTAAAGGAAAAAAAATTTTAACTTTGCATATTTCTGTGGAAATAAATTTCCCTTAATATGTTTAAGCTTTTTCCTTGTTTTAAAACACTTTTATTTCATTTCAACTATACATATATATATATATATATATATATATATATATATATATATATATATATATACTTTTAAGTAAGGCAGAAAATGTTAATTTTTTTTTTATGAGGACAACTTAACACCTGCTTATTTTATAGTATTTTTGTGTTCAGTTTTAGAAAATTTTGTTTAATTACGGAAATAAGCGAAAAGGTCTGTTTATATTTACTTTGAACAATATTTTTTTTGCATTAAAAAGTGTTGAATTATTTATACATCAAAAAACATTCGCAAAAGTAAGAAACGCGACAGTTAAATTAGCGACTCCAAATTATTTATAACTTTGCACAAAAATCACTAAGAAGAAACTGTACAAAATTCTTTATTATTTTCATCTCGATTTTGCCCAAAAGATCCAAACGAAACGAGAATTGTTTTGAAATCTAAAATGTAGCTGAGGTACTTACACGTTCATTAAATCGTTTTAGGAATTATATATATATATATATATATATATATATATATATATATATATATATATATATATAACATTATTCATAACACAAATATTGAGCTGTTTAATTTTG
Organism: Bathynomus jamesi; assembly: GCA_023014485.1. NCBI lineage: Eukaryota > Metazoa > Arthropoda > Malacostraca > Isopoda > Cirolanidae > Bathynomus > Bathynomus jamesi. Next base: position 8,538 of record JAJOZX010011637.1, on the reverse strand, counting down.
TTTTTGAACTGATGCTATATACTGGTACATCTTTTAGCTTTATAGCTCCACGGTAACCTTTACAATATAGGATGACAATCCCGCATAATAAAGACGTATGATGCAGTCGTAAAGGCATGATTTTTTTAATAAGAGTGAAACAAAGTGCTAATACTGAAATGAAACGATATCATTTAGCGCTGCATGCACGCATGAACGACGCAATCGCTCTCAGATGCTGTCCCCGAATCTAATAAAAGGAGGTCTCTTCCTTTCTATTGCGCGACTTCTTCTTGTCTGTTCCTTACAGCCGAAAGCGTCCGTTTCAGACTGCCTGAGAAGGTCTTCTTATCCTCTCAGTGATGGAACGAGTCTTTTTCGAGTTAACTACCTCTCATCGGCCTGTGTCAGACAGACGACAGCGGAGGAACATTTGCATAAACAGTCTCAATGCTTGTCTCTATTCTGTTTCAGTAATCTGAAGAAGGTTATATTGGCTCTAAAATGACTATTTAAATGCTAGTGAGAAATTCTCTATCGACTCTTTTAGTATCTGGTCATCAATTTCTGACTTTTTTAACTTCACTCACAATTTTTATTGTTTTACGGTTTAAAAAGATTTCGTCCACATTTTAAAGGAAAAATGAGAATTACTTTTTTACTTTTCAAACTTTCACCTTTTTTTTTTTATTGACTTTCCACTTTATTTGTTTATTTCTGTTTTAATTGCTAATGTTGTTATTGTTGTTGTTAGTGTTGGTTTTGTTGTTAGCGAGCTTTTAGTCTTAATAAAATTACATTTTAACTTTAGTTTATTTTGCAATGATATATTTGTGTGTGTGTGTGTGTGTGTGTGTGTGTGTGTGTGTGCGCGTGTGTGTGTGTGTGTGTGTGTGTGTGTGTGCGTGCGCGTGTGTGTGTGTGTGTGTGTGTGTGTGTGTGTGTGTGTGCAAATGATTCTAGTCTTATAGTAAATCAACGTAGCTAAATTCAATTTAAAAGCGTCCTTATTTTCGAAAAGTATATACTGAATATTTATAAGTATACTTCAACTGTGTGGAATTTGGTTTTCCTTCAAAGGAAATTCCCTCATATCCGAAGAGGGAAAAAGAGTTATTGTATTTACGAAGTAACGTACTTATCTCGCTTTATCAAGTGATTCGAGGCGCGCCGAACATATCTTCTTAAATTATGCATGCATATCATATCTAAGTTCTGCCTTTCTAGTCTAAGCTCTCACTGCCTCTCGATCCAGCATTTTATTCGAACCTTCCACCACTTCTTTTCTCTATGCCTTTTCTACGCCATCTTATTGCAACTTTGTTCGATGGAAAAAGTTGTCAAAATATTTCATTAAAAGTTGTGGGAAATTCCTCTCATCCGTGGTCAACTCTCACACCTCGTTTCTCGTTCGGTTCGTCCGCCATTTTCGTCCTTTGCTTTCTTCTCCAATTTATTTTGATGATTCTCTGCTCCCAAATTTAGGTAAGAGTAAGATTGAAATACCGTTTCATTTGCTCTTCACGTGATGGTATTGCTCGCTTATTCCTTATTTTTATCTTCTTATGCATATACTGAGAGAATAGTAAAGTGTTTGCCAAGTAATTTCGTCTATGGTGTCAATATATATAATATTGGTTTAGGGAATTTCAATTAAACGCCAGTCATTGTTGTCAAATATTGGAAGGTTTAGTGTCTGAAAAACTAAGATTCATGAAGTCTTTCGTTTTATATGCAAGAACGGAGACTTCAAAAGAATTTTTGAATATGAAAGAAAAAAGTTTTTATATTATTATTATTATTATTATTATTATTATTATTATTATTTCATTTCAAGAATGATGAATGGTGGTAAGTTAAGTTTTTGGAATCTCAAAGCAAACAACCTAAAATAAATCTTTTACTAGAAATAAAGCTGAATTTCGGACTTTCCTAACAAGCAAAATCAACACTTTCATTATAGAATTACGAGCATATACAGTGTCTTTTAAGGTGCAAGAAACCTCTTCTGTCTCGAGTTGGATTCCGTTTATTTACTGAATGTCTTAATCTGATTGTTTTTATTTCCTCTTTCTCGTTTCGTGAATTTTGTTTATCGTACAAATAGATGAAGCTTTATACTATTCATTTTCAGGGTAAGCACGAGACATTTTGACATTTAATTAATGAAGAAACTGATTCCATCATTTCTGAGAAAAAATCTTTAAAATGATATCAAGAATGGGTAATTCTCATAAACTGTGTCAGTGATTTTTAGAAAAACTGAAGCCGCGTAAACATAAAAGAAAAGTACGATACGATAAAGATGTATATAATTAGAGAAGTTTTATCGTTCATTTACTTTACTATAGCTAATAGTACAAGTAATTTGTGTGCTGGTGTTATATATGACTAGTATCAGTTGTAAAGGATAATGTTTTATTCTGTTCAGCGTGAGTTAGTTTTGTTAAAATTAATTTTTGGTACTAGACTGAAAGTTAGAAAATATAAAGTTTGGGTGCCATATCTCGTAGGAGAGTTTACACTGGATGAATTCAGATGGACTCCAAAGCATTCTTTTATTATATTTTTTGACAGGGAAATCATCCTCATTTTTCTCTCTCTCTCTCTCTCTCTCTCTCTCTCTCTCTCTCTCTCTCTCTCTCTCTCTCTCTCTCGTGGTAGCAAAACACCGCGAAATATGAACTTGTTACATGAACACCTTTCACGGTGGGAGACCAAATTGAAACTCAGCGACATTCGAAGAGTTAACAGACACATACACTTGAGCGACATCCAATTACAGAAAACACGCTCACGCACTTGCCTGCTTTGTTGATATGTCTAAGAATATAGTAGAAAAATATTTTGTAGAAACATAATTTCATAACAAAAAAAATACTTTTAAAAAGATGCATGGCATGGATTAGGTGAGGTAGAATTGCGTTTCTGCCGTCACGATTTCTTTTTTCTCTTCTTTCTATTGGGTGGTTGGATGCACGTGACGGGTGAGGGCATGGTGTGGAATAACTGATTTATGTTCTTAATTCGTCTCCATCCCTTTCCTGTAGAAGCATTTTATCACTTGCCAGCGTGATGGCTTTGCACGTAAATGGGTGTGGACATGGAGAGTTTAACATTTAACTCTCTCTTAATCCTTTGGGCCTAGCCTGAAGTGGGTCATGGGATCTTCATTGGACCGATACTTCGGTAAATAGAGCTGTAACTATTCTGTATAAAATTAAAACCATATGTTCGAGGTTTCTGTGACGATACCAAGTAGTTGATACAAGATCAGCACAAATATATTATTAGTTAGTTTATATAATAGTGCTATCCAGTGTACGATTTCTATGTGTGCATAGCATAATTGTAGATCTAGCTTATATATTCTCTTCTTTCCTGTAAATTTTCCTTGGCTACTTTTAAAAGGTAAAGGTATTTTCTTCAACCCTTTTTCGTATCCGCCTCTGGCGGGAGGGAGCGGAGAGAGCCTTATACTTTTCTACCCATTTTTCTACTACTGCTGGAATAGTTAAAAATGAACTACTTTAATAATAGGAACCTCTCTGAGTGGACCGAAAGGTTTTTGGGGCTTCCTCTTGTCCTTGTAACTCTCTCTCTCTCTCTCTCTCTCTCTCTCTCTCTCTCTCTCTCTCTCTCTAATCAATTTTTTTACACACACACTGTTTTTCAAAGCACCGCTTCACCTGTACATTTATTCAAGGTACTAGCAGTTCGAAGCCTTATTGCCAAATATATAGACTATAGAGGGTCATCACCACTGAAAGCAAAAATGCTTCGCATTATCATAACTCGATAAACAGTCTAATCCATAGTCATTCCCTTTCTCGTGTCGTTAGTTTGTATTGCAACCACTCCTAGTTAGAGAGTAGGTGCGAGTGCAAGATTCAGCAAGAGCAATATGCACTGTAATAGACACTAATTTAATTAGGGTCCTCTTTAGGCTGTAGGCCTTAATGTAATTAATAATTTAAGCAATTAATGTTGAGGTCATCAGTTGATTTTTCAATGAACACAAGGAGGCTTTTCCTTTAATTAAACAAAACAAATAAATGTTACAGGATTAATAACAAATGTTATTGAATGTTGAGAATTAAAGATTAATTACACAGAGGACAGTGATTAAATGGTAGTAAGATGCAATTATTAGGATGATAAAATACGGTACATAAACAATAATAGGCCTACATACGGTATTATGTTAAAGTTACACAAAAATACGAGTCCGATACGCTGCACCTGAGAAATACTTTCGAGAGCTTATTCGGTTTGAGTGAGAGTTTCTACAAATGGTATCGGCTGTGTGGTACAGAGGCCTAATGCGACATTGCAAGAACACTGGAGGCTAAGTGAGTTAGACCTATGCACAGAAGATACAGAACACTGAACACTGTTTTTAGTTATGCTAGGCTGTAGAACGCGAGAGCATCTAAGCAAAAATATATCTGCCACAGAGCCTGATGGTGGACTAAATTAAAGTAGGCGCAGTATAAGTAAGGGCCTACTTACGGTAACACTTTCACTAAGATTTAATAGGCGGTGAGTGAGAGACTATTCGACGAGATGCTTTCAATGTTGTAAGTGCTGGCGGACGGAATTCAAAATTAAACTGTTAAAACCTTGAAGCATAAAAAATCGTTAGCATTTCCTAAGTTTCTTACGAACTGGTAGATGACCTCTGGTGGCCAAACTTCGGCGAAGACCCATCAAAGGCATCCTTTGATTACAGTTGACGTAGGTGTAAGCGAGAACCTTCGTCAGCGTTCTAGAACACTTGTAAATCTTGTAAGAGTAAACAAAAAACTCAAACTCCGAAGACGAAAACAAGAAGGCTTTTGACTAAAAACTAACGCAGATGTCAGCAGAAAAGAAATTTCTCCTGGCGTGTAGAAGTGTTTCGATAAATTCCAGGCCCCAAATTTGAGATTAGCACTGTAGTTTTTTATTTTAATCTATCCTTAATAGGAAGATTCTTAGACATCTCGCTTCTCACAATCTTCTGTCAGATCATCAGTATGGGTTCCGCAGGGGACGCTCTACTGGCGATCTTCTTGCATACCTCTCTGACTCTTCGACCCACTTTTTGTTATACTCTTCATACTTTTTTTTTTCTTTTCTTATCCTCTCTTTACTTGCATGTCTGTAGTTTGCATGGTATGACAGTGTTTGAGTTAAGACTGTGTTGAATGGTTTGTAAGCGTTCTTATTTACTTCTTTTCATCTTTCACCCCTTTCCTATTTTCTTCGACTATTTTTCCGACTTGTCGGCAGTGGCCGGCAGATGATGATGGTGAGTCTTTTTCGCTTTTTCTGAATGAATATTAACCCACGAATGATAGGTTTTGCTACTTACTTAACCCCTTATTCTGCTCTTTTAACCCCCTACACTTTCCTTTCTCTTGGGCTAACCTTAGAGTGGATCTTAGGGTTTTTGTTAGCCTTAGCTTCTGTAGATCTGTAGATCCTCTTTTCGGGATGACATATGACTATAGTGACTATCTTTCGGCAAAGTTCTGATTGTGCAAATTCTAGCCTAAGTTAGGCCTGGACAGGTTGAGCATAATTTGAGTCAAGGTCTCAGGGTAGAAAGTTTGGTCGCCCATTTGCGAAACTTGGCCGCTAGTCTGTGGTTGTTTTGGGGCCTACATTTGGTTTTATTGTCCGTAGACGAAGGTTGCAGACTTCAGTGCGCCAATTACTTGGGTAGAAAATTTGGTATCCCAGACTGGTGGTTGGTCAGTATCCCAACCAGGCAATTCAATTTATTTGACAAAAGGTAAATTTTGAGTTTGGTCAGTTTTGTTAAGTATTTTTGCCAATTCAGCTTATTTGGCATTGAGCCCAGTTCTTTGTTTGCATTGAAGATGAGTGCAGCTGAATTGAACAAGTTTAAAAAAAAAGGGCTTACAAAGGTCTAATTACAAAGGTCATTGCCACTGTAGATTCTACAATGGAGCAAGAGGATTTAAGATTAGTGACTACGTAGCTTTCTATATTAGAAACTAAAAAGGTTTCTCTAAGCGAAGTAAATGTTAAGATTAAGGCTCTTATAGAAGAGGATGAAATGGGAAATGAAATAATTTACTTTGAAGAGATTATTGATGACATAATTAAAGCATGCCACAAAGCAAAAGAGTTTAGCAGCTCAGTACAGTTAGAGACCAGGACTAATAATGAAACGCAGCCCTCAACAAACAATGTTTGTGAGGTTCATTAAGGTTAACAGATCTGCAGTTCAATTACCGAGGCTTATACTCAAAACATTTTCTGGGAGTATTCAGGAATGGCAAGGATGGGCAGACAGTTTTCAATCAACAGTTCATTCTAGTCAAGTGTTAAGTGCTATGGAGAAGTTTAATTATTTGCAGTCCCTCTTGGCAGGGGAGGCAGCAAAGACAATAGCAGGATTAGCATTAACAGAGGCTAATTATAATATGGCTTGGAATATATTAAAGAAACGGTTTGTAAGCCAGAGATCTTAATTAAAAGCCACCTCCGTGAACTTTTAGCTATACCTCCTGTTAATAATCCTAATAGTGTCAAGGAGTTGCGGCAGTTATATGATGAATTTGAAGTTAGAACTAGGTTCCTGTACAACTTGGGTGTAGGATTGAAAAGGTATGGTGTAATGTTGGTCACTATACTGGACACTAAATTGCCTAGCTCAATTTTGCTTGAATTAAGTAGGGGACACTCTACACAACATGTGTACATCTCCATTCAGCAGATGTTAAGCCTTTTAGGCACAGAATTAACAAGAAGAGATGGAATTGAGTTTGCGCAGTTGGATGTTAAACAAGGGGACAAAGGCAGGCAAAGCACCAAAGTTTCTACAAAAAGGAATAGCCCAGGTACAGTGTCAGCTCTACATGCATCCTCTGAGAATAAATTAAAGGGAATCAAGGAATGCATATTTTGCGAAGGCAACCACAAGTCATATAAATGTGAAACGGCTGAGGCTTTACCTGTTGAGGAGAGAAAGGATAGGGTAACTAAGTCCACAGCATGTTTTAAATGGTTTTTGAAAGGTTACAGAGCAAGGTTTTGTAAGTTTAAAATTTTGTGCAAAAAATGCCATGGTCGGCATCACCCATTATTGTGTGAAAACACTCATAGTAGGCCTACCCAGAAGTAGAGACATCAGTGGCACATGCCACTGCTATGAAGGGGAGTAAGAGTAAAGGGGGGTTATTACAAACAGCTGCAGCATTATTAATTGGTAATGATGGAGAAGCTACTGTAAGAGTGTTGTTTGATAGTGGTAGCCAGTGTAGCTTTATTAAGACCAGAATTTCCAGAAATTTGAAGTTTAAAGAACTTAAGAGGGAAAATTGAAGAATTTCTGGGTTTGGGGGTTCAGTTCAAAACCGAACCAAAGTTAAGAAGGTAGACGTTCTGGTTAAGGAGTTGTTACCGCAAAGTCCCACTATCAAGGTCCAAGCTGTAGAGATTGAGGAACTTTGTGCTCCAGTCACTACTTGTTTAGCTATGACATGTGTCCAAGAATTGCAAGTTAAAGGAATTAATTTAGGCAATAATAAGTTTGAAGGAACAGAAGATATTAGTCTTTTGATTGGAGCTGACTATTATTGGGACTTCATCACTGGCAACATTGTCCGCACATCTCAAGGTCCTATAGCTATTGAAAGCAAGTTAGGCTGGATGCTACATGGTAGCTATTGCAATGAAATGGAGGTTAAAGCTCTTTTTGTTAAGATTGAGGAGAACAGCCATGGTTTGGAAAGGCATTTGGAAGCCTTTTGGGAACTTGAATCCTTTGGCATAAAGGACAAATAGGAGAAGCAGGCAAGTACGGTGAACAGGGAGGTTTTAGAGCAATTTGACAAAGGTATTGGGTTTAGAGATGGTTGCTACGAAGATGGCCTCCCTTGGAAGGATTCTTGCAAACCCAGTTCAAACCTTCAGCTAGCTAATAGGAGGTTGGAGACTTCATTGCACAGGCTAAGAAAACATGAGGAGTTGTTAAATGAATACAATGAGGCCATCCTAAGCTATGTGAAGGAGGGCTATGCTGAAAGGGTGCAAGGTGAGCTGGTGAACCAGGGGGCACATTATGTGCCACACCATGCAGTGGTACAGCGAGACAAAACTACCACCAAACTGAGGGTTTTTTTGATGGCTCAGTCAAGGACAAAGATGGCGTGTCCTTGAATGACTGTTTGGATGCTGGTCCAAATTTAAATGCAGATGTATTTTTCTTGTTACTGAGATTCAGGTTTGGTAGAGTAGCACTCACTGCAGATGTGAAGCAAACATTTTTGAGGATAAAGTTAAAACCAGAGGACAAAGCTGCAGTAAGGTATCTGTGGGTGGATACGAAAAACTTGTTGAAAAATGAACCCAAGGTTCAAGCATATATGTAGAATGAAGTCAGTGTTGTTTGGCCTCATCTCTAGTCCATTTCTTTTGGCAGCTACTATGCAGTACCACTTTAAGAAATATTCTGAAGTCTATCCTAATACTATTGAACGCATAAGAATACTAGAGCTATAATGAGGGAGGCTGGCATGGGGCTTAGAAAATGGCAGACCAATC
>JAJOZX010011636.1:107500-110798 GCA_023014485.1 Bathynomus jamesi | reverse complement strand
CAAACAAAGTGCATTTTGAAGAGTTTTTCAAATTCTTCAGCTGATTTTTGTACTTAGGCTGATCCTTGCGTGACTTGTATGGCTTTAATAAGGACCTGTATTTATCATGGTACACTCGATCATCTGTAAAATGCGTGTATGTGAACTATTGGCAAAGAGGCCTTCTTCAAATATTTTCTACCTTTTTGGAACTGCCTCTGCTATTTCAGAAAATGAAGGCTCCTTGTTATTCATCTGCTCCTTCACTAAATGTTTTGTGAAGGTAATCTTCATATGCAGTTATAGTTGGTAGTTTGCATATCACTCATCTCACAAGGTACTTCAAATGGCACACTCATATGTTCTCTAGTGAAATGTTTATATTTAGTACTTGATGCCATAATATTTTTAGAAAATTCACAATCACAAAATATCCTGTAACATCAAAACTTATATAATTAATATATATAATATATTTTATAAGTATATATAATATATTTATAAATATATAATATTATAAATAAACTAAAATTATTAATACATTATAACAAGCATTTTATAATAAAATCAATATTATCTCTATATAAATCACTTTAAAATAAATTTTATAATATTCCGATCATATTAAAAAACTTTCCGATCAACTGAGCGACTAGGCCTACTACCTAGAAGACAAGTGTTAATACACTGTTCTAATGACTCACAGAAAGAAATTCCTTCACACCAAAACCCTCCCCCCACACCCTCCCCAAACCCCCCCCACAACATTCAGTGTAGTCTCAACATGACTCAGTTACTCTAAATTGTGTTAAATTCAGCTCTCTTTGGAAGCTGAAGATATTAAGCATATGAAAGGCATTTTTACAAAACGAATTCCTATCATTTAAGAATCTTAATCAACCATTGATAATTCTAAGATAAAATTTTATAATAGTTTGACAAACCTAAAATAGAAGCATTTTTTCCTTTTTACACAAAATTGTGTTAACTTTAGCCCCCTGGTGGCAGCTGAAAATTTTAAACAAATTTGTGCTTGCAATATAACACTTTAAATAAATAATACAATAATATAACTGTAAACACGTTAAAGGAGCAAAGTGTCCACGTTTTTATGATTTATCGTCAAAATATTGATTTTTTGTGAAATTTGGTATGATCCCATTTAATCTTATTCCCATTTCATTCCGCGCCCAAGAGTGACAAATCCGAGTGAGAATCACAAAGAAGGCAATTCTGGAATCGATATGTTCCCATTTCAGGCATTCTCATTCTCATTCACGGCTTTTCCACTTTGGTCCAGGTTAGGTTTAATTATTTTTTAATGCAACAAGGAGCCAACGGTGAATGCCCGCAAAAGCAGCCCACCCCACAGAAGGAAAAGAGAACCAAAATCAAGGTGCAGGGTTTCGAGTATCCTGGACACTTTGCGTTTGAAAGAGTGGAGGTCAGTAGTATGACCGCAAAATGGACGAGTGCAATGCAATTGCAAATGTTCCAATGAGTGCCAGTGCCAACCCAACCACAGTGCCAACCCCCCTCGTTGCAAGACCCCAGTGCCAACCCCAGTGTGCCATAAAATGGGGGAACTCCCCCAGCAAGCTGGGGGAGACCACCTGACCTCTTTGGGGAGAAGTTGGGACGGCCTCGACCCCCAAAGGGAAACCAAACCTAAGCCTTAACCTAAGTAGGAGAGAGGAGGGAGTTCTTTATTCCACCGGTGTCCGTCGCATAATCAGCGTCTAGGGGCCCAGTATCTGATATATAGAGAGTCTAGAGGTGCCAGTTACCACTTATTTATTTATTTCTATAAGGAGAGTTGGCAGATACCACCATTTTAATTATTTATTTATAGATGAGTTCCAGAGACTCCTATATAATTTAATTATATGCATGGTTACCAGGCTGCACCATTTATTTTAATTACTTATTTATTAAAGGCAAGAGAAACTTCTCCTTAAATTGCCCGAACTAATTAAAACATTATTTATTTATTTAATTAACAATAAGTGAAAAATGCAGGATAGTGTACCCGGGTAAAATAGTAAACAGCATGCAAATGGCCTAACCGGGGTCAAAAGGAAATTAGCTGGTTGTGCTCGCACCTAATAATAAAGAAATACACAGGACTCTTCATATTGCACATTATTCCAACAACATAATCTGTAAGAATAATACTTAATTTAACTATAACTCGAGGGACCTGAATAGCGTCCATTTACTCTAAAGCCAACCGAAAATGTCTATTTACTTTTCATTCATCTCTTATACAAAATGTCCTCAAAATCAGCATTTCTTTTAATCCAAGAAAGACAAAAAATCCCCGAACTGTTCATTCTGATGAAGGTCAAGCTTTTCACTCCACCTTAGACCTACAGCTTAACGAGGAATCCGGACCACCAGCAGCCCAGCGTCTTAACCAATAGGTTACCCAGGGAACGCATCTATCTACCAACCAATTGTGCGGAAGGATGATCGCTTACCGCGCGCCGGCTGCAATCGCCGTGTCTCGAGCACGGAACCGATGGATTCATAGTCCGCGATGCTAACCACCTAGATGGGACTTTGAATGAAAAACAATTGGCTGAAAATACAAGGAATATAATATACCACACTTCATATATATATATATATATATATATATATATGCAGGGTTAGACAAAATAATATGAACACCCGCCGATTTCACCGGTTATCTTTACGGACTGCTCAGACACAAAGTAAACGGTCAAATGACTGGCAAACCTATTTAAATGCGTAACAGAGAGTGTATACCTCATGTTATAACCCTCACGTTGTTTTTACAGATCTGAGTGAATTATGAATTAGCAGTTATGAAAGACCTGTCAGACTTCCAAAGAGGGGCAAATTGTCGGAGCGCGGATGGCTGGTGCATCGGTGACGAAAACCGCTCAGATGTTCAATGTATCCAGAGGAACTGTCTCTATGGTCATGTCTGCATACCAAAACCATGGAAAGACAAGCACCGACAAATGCAATAGTGGACGCAAGAAGAAGCTGTGTGATCGAGACCGCCGGGTGCTAATGCGCATTGTGACAAAGAACCATAAGACCACAGCTCCAAAAGTGACTGCAGAGCTTAACCAGCATCTTGCAAGCCCGGTATCGACCAGAACTGTACGTCGCGAGCTCCATGGAGCTGGATACCATGGGAGGGCTGCAATTGCCAAACCCTTCCTTTCGCACATCAACATTGAGCGGCGCAGAAAATGGTGTAATGACCATAAGAATTGGTCAATGGACCAGTGGAAGAATGTAGTCTACTCTGACGAATCCTCCTTTACGCTATTTCCATGTTCCG
>JAJOZX010011636.1:100000-102500 GCA_023014485.1 Bathynomus jamesi | reverse complement strand
TTACTATGACTTCTGTTCTTTATATCCCTACGTGATGAATAACAATCCGTACCCCGTAGGTACGCCTGAAAAACTAGTGGTTCCCGCAATGCCAACCATCGAGGAGTTCTCAGCTAACTTGAGTGAGCGTTACTTTGGACTCTCTTTCGTAGACGTGCTCCCCCCTCGCGATTTATGGATGCCGATCTTACCCGTCGTTATAGATCGCAAGCTCATTTTTCCCCTGTGCGTGAAGTGCGCAGAGGAAAACAATGGGGATTGTAATCATACACCCAACCAACGTAAGATCAGAGGTGTATATACAAGACCTGAGCTAGACCTAGCCGTTCGCCATGGACACAGAATATTGAAGATACACGAGGTGGGGAGGTTTCGGGACCTACCCAACCTTTTCACGCCATATATAAACGCTTTCTTGAATGATAAGGTAGAGGTATCAGGGTATCCGCGAGGAGTTGATACCGAAGATGAAAAATCTACTTATATTCAGTGTTACCATGCCCGTGAAGATATACAGCTTCACCGTCCCAAAATTGTTAAGTATTCTGGCAAGTGCTTTAGTGCAAAGTTGTGTCTAAACAGTCTTTGAGGAAAATTTGCACAGAATACTGGCAAAGAGAACGTTCATTTGGCACAAAATTATAGTGAAGTCTGGGATTATGCCAACGCTCCCGATAAAGAGGTTATGGAGATCGTGAATATAAGTAATACTTACATAATAAAATACATCATCGAACTAGCCACAGATACTTCACGTGTTAGAAACATACCTGTAGCCAGCTTCACAACGGTCTACGCCGCATCAAGTTTTGGGACTACTGCACTCTCTTGGGCGGAGGGTGCTCTATGCTGACACAGCGTAATATTCATAATATTCACAGAGAGGGAGCTTGAATACCTGCCTCCTACTGGGAATTCCTCGGAGAGTTGACTGACGAGATCAAGGATGAGTATAGTGATGGTGCATACGCTGACTCATTTGTATCAACAGGGCCAAAAACGTATGGGGTACGGGTAAGGGTGGGGGAGGATATGAAATATATTGTGAAGGCTAAGAGTATCATGCTTAACCATGCGAACCGACGAGTCGTTAACTTTGACTCGTTAAAGGATCTAGTGTGCGTGGAAGATGAGGGCGACCAGCCACCCCAACTGACTGTGGGGACCCACAATTTACGGGCGCAGAAACTGGGATGTGTGAAGGAACTTAGGGGTACGAAGATATGCCGTAACACCTATAGGAAATTACCAGGTGCCTGGTACCTATGATACCGTACCCTTTGGATACCTTAAGCCTTGATTGTTTACAATATATATATATATATATGTATATATATATATATATGTAAACAATCAAGGCTTAAGGTATCCAAAGGGTACGGTATCATAGGTACCAGGCACCTGGTAATTTTTCCTATAGGTGTTACGGCATATCTTCGTACCCCTAAGTTCCTTCACACATCCCAGTTTCTGCGCCCGTAAATTGTGGGTCCCCACAGTCAGTTGGGGTGGCTGGTCGCCCTCATCTTCCACGCACACTAGATCCTTTAACGAGTCAAAGTTAACGACTCGTCGGTTCGCATGGTTAAGCATGATACTCTTAGCCTTCACAATATATTTCATATCCTCCCCCACCCTTACCCGTACCCCATACGTTTTTGGCCCTGTTGATACAAATGAGTCAGCGTATGCACCATCACTATACTCATCCTTGATCTCGTCAGTCAACTCTCCGAGGAATTCCCCAGTAGGAGGCAGGTATTCAAGCTCCCTCTCTGTGAATATTATGAATATTACGCTGTGTCAGCATAGAGCACCCTCCGCCCAAGAGAGTGCAGTAGTCCCAAAACTTGATGCGGCGTAGACCGTTGTGAAGCTGGCTACAGGTATGTTTCTAACACGTGAAGTATCTGTGGCTAGTTCGATGATGTATTTTATTATGTAAGTATTACTTATATTCACGATCTCCATAACCTCTTTATCGGGAGCGTTGGCATAATCCCAGACTTCACTATAATTTTGTGCCAAATGAACGTTCTCTTGCCAGTATTCTGTGCAAATTTTCCTCAAAGACTGTTTAGACACAACTTTGCACTAAAGCACTTGCCAGAATACTTAACAATTTTGGGACGGTGAAGCTGTATATCTTCACGGGCATGGTAACACTGAATATAAGTAGATTTTTCATCTTCGGTATCAACTCCTCGCGGATACCCTGATACCTCTACCTTATCATTCAAGAAAGCGTTTATATATGGCGTGAAAAGGTTGGGTAGGTCCCGAAACCTCCCCACCTCGTGTATCTTCAATATTCTGTGTCCATGGCGAACGGCTAGGTCTAGCTCAGGTCTTGTATATACACCTCTGATCTTACGTTGGTTGGGTGTATGATTACAATCCCCATTGTTTTCCTCTGCGCACTTCACGCACAGGGAAAAATGAGCTTGCGATCTATAACGACGGGTAAGATCGGCATCCATAAATCGCGAGGGGGGAGCAC
>JAJOZX010011636.1:0-95000 GCA_023014485.1 Bathynomus jamesi | reverse complement strand
GGCGTTAACCCTACCATGCAGCACTACAGCTGGGCCAAGAGTATTCCACGATATTGCTGCCCAAACCATCACAGATCAGCCTCCATGCTTAACGGTTGGGATCAGGCAGTCGGGGTCATAAGCATCTTTAGGCTGTCTCCAGACGTAAACTCGACCGGAACATGGAAATAGCGTAAAGGAGGATTCGTCAGAGTAGACTACATTCTTCCACTGGTCCATTGACCAATTCTTATGGTCATTACACCATTTTCTGCGCCGCTCAATGTTGATGTGCGAAAGGAAGGGTTTGGCAATTGCAGCCCTCCCATGGTATCCAGCTCCATGGAGCTCGCGACGTATAGTTCTGGTCGATACCGGGCTTGCAAGATGCTGGTTAAGCTCTGCAGTCACTTTTGGAGCTGTGGTCTTATGGTTCTTTGTCACAATGCGCATTAGCACCCGGCGGTCTCGATCACACAGCTTCTTCTTGCGTCCACTATTGCATTTGTCGGTGCTTGTCTTTCCATGGTTTTGGTATGCAGACATGACCATAGAGACAGTTCCTCTGGATACATTGAACATCTGAGCGGTTTTCGTCACCGATGCACCAGCCATCCGCGCTCCGACAATTTGCCCTCTTTGGAAGTCTGACAGGTCTTTCATAACTGCTAATTCATAATTCACTCAGATCTGTAAAAACAACGTGAGGGTTATAACATGAGGTATACACTCTCTGTTACGCATTTAAATAGGTTTGCCAGTCATTTGACCGTTTACTTTGTGTCTGAGCAGTCCGTAAAGATAACCGGTGAAATCGGCGGGTGTTCATATTATTTTGTCTAACCCCTGCATATATATATATATATATATATATATATATGAAGTGTGGTATATTATATTCCTTGTATTTTCAGCCAATTGTTTTTCATTCAAAGTCCCATCTAGGTGGTTAGCATCGCGGACTATGAATCCATCGGTTCCGTGCTCGAGACACGGCGATTGCAGCCGGCGCGCGGTAAGCGATCATCCTTCCGCACAATTGGTTGGTAGATAGATGCGTTCCCTGGGTAACCTATTGGTTAAGACGCTGGGCTGCTGGTGGTCCGGATTCCTCGTTAAGCTGTAGGTCTAAGGTGGAGTGAAAAGCTTGACCTTCATCAGAATGAACAGTTCGGGGATTTTTTGTCTTTCTTGGATTAAAAAGAAATGCTGATTTTGAGGACATTTTGTATAAGAGATGAATGACAAAAGTAAATAGACATTTTCGGTTTGGCTTTAGAGTAAATGGACGCTATTCAGGTCCCTCGAGTTATAGTTAAATTAAGTATTATTCTTACAGATTATGTTGTTGGAATAATGTGCAATATGAAGAGTCCTGTGTATTTCTTTTATTATTAGGTGCGAGCACAACCAGCTAATCTTCCTTTTGACCCCGGTTAGGCCATTTGCATGCTGTTTACTATTTTACCCGGGTACACTATCCTGCATTTTTCACTTATTGTTAATTAAATAAATAAATAATGTTTTAATTAGTTCGGGCAATTTAAGGAGAAAGTTTCTCTTGCCTTTAATAAATAAGTAATTAAAATAAATGGTGCAGCCTGGTAACCATGCATATAATTAAATTATATAGGAGTCTCTGGAAACTCATCTATAAATAAATAATTAAAATGGTGGTATCTGCCAACTCTCCTTATAGAAATAAATAAATAAGTGGTAACTGGCACCTCTAGACTCTCTATATATCAGATACTGGGCCCCTAGACGCTGATTATGCGACGGACACCGGTGGAATAAAGAACTCCCTCCTCTCTCCTACTTAGGTTAAGGCTTAGGTTTGGTTTCCCTTTGGGGGTCGAGGCCGTCCCAACTTCTCCCCCAAAGAGGTCAGGTGGTCTCCCCCAGCTTGCTGGGGGAGTTCCCCCATTTTTATGGCACACTGGGGTTGGCACTGGGGTCTTGCAACGAGGGGGGTTGGCACTGTGGTTGGGTTGGCACTGGCACTCATTGGAACATTTGCAATTGCATTGCACTCGTCCATTTTGCGGTCATACTACTGACCTCCACTCTTTCAAACGCAAAGTGTCCAGGATACTCGAAACCCTGCACCTTGATTTTGGTTCTCTTTTCCTTCTGTGGGGTGGGCTGCTTTTGCGGGCATTCACCGTTGGCTCCTTGTTGCATTAAAAATAATTACAACCTAACCTGGACCAAAGTGGAAAAGCCGTGAATGAGAATGAGAATGCCTGAAATGGGAACATATCGATTCCAGAATTGCCTTCTTTGTGATTCTCACTCGGATTTGTCACTCTTGGGCGCGGAATGAAATGGGAATAAGATTAAATGGGATCATACCAAATTTCACAAAAAATCAAATATTTTGACGATAAATCATAAAAAACGTGGACACTTTGCTCCTTTAACGTGTTTACAGTTATATTATTGTATTATTTATTTAAAGTGTTATATTGCAAGCACAAATTTGTTTAAAATTTTCAGCTGCCACCAGGGGGCTAAAGTTAACACAATTTTGTGTAAAAAGGAAAAAATGCTTCTATTTTAGGTTTGTCAAACTATTATAAAATTTTATCTTAGAATTATCTAATGGTTTGATTAAGATTCTTAAATGATAGGAATTCGTTTTGTAAAAATGCCTTTTCATATGCTTAATATCTTCAGCTTCCACAAGAGAGCTGAATTTAACACAATTTAGAGTAACTGAGTCATGTTGAGACTACACTGAATGTTGTGGGGAGGGTTTGGGGAGGGTTGTGGGGGAGGGTTTTGGTGTGAAGGAATTTCTTTCTGTGAGTCATTAGAACAGTGTATTAACACTTGTCTTCTTAGGTAGTAGGCCTAGTCGCTCAGTTGATCGGAAAGTTTTTTAATATGATCGGAATATTATAAAACTTTATTTTAAAGTGATTTATATAGAGATAATATTGATTTTATTATAAAATGCTTGTTATAATGTATTATATAATTTTAGTTTATTTATATAATATATTATATATTTATATAATATATTATATATACTTATAAAATATATTATATATATTAATTATATAATGTTTTGATGTTACAGGATATTTTGTGATTGTGAATTTTTCTTAAAAATATTATGGCATCAAGTACTAAATATAAACATTTCACTAGAGAACATATGAAGTGTGCCATTTGAAGTACCTTGTGAGATGAGTGATATGCAACTACCAACTTATAACTGCATTATGAAAGATTACCTGTTCACAAAACATTTAGTGAAGGAGCAGATGAATAACAAGGAGCCTTCATTTTCTGAAATAGCAGAGGCAGTTTCCAAAAAGGTAGAAAATATTTGGAAGAAGGCCTCTTTGCCAATAGTTTCACATACACGCATTTTACAGATGATGCGAGTGTACCATGATAAATACAGGTCCTTATTAAAGCCATACAAGTCACGCAAGGATCAGCCTAAGTACAAAAATCAGCTTGAAGAATTTGAAAACTCTTCAAAATGCACTTTGTTTGACATCTGCACCTGCAAATGTAAGGAGTTTAGGAGATGCTCATGTGAAAAGAGTAAGAAAGTCCCTCCAAAAGAGCAGGATTTTTTAAATGACCAACGAACACGCAGAATAATGGTGATAGGAAGCATTGACATAGCACACACAAGACGATTACAAGCAAGAGAACATCGAAAGGAAATGGAAAAAGCACGTCTGGAATCCTCACAAACAACTAGTGCTGCTATAACCAATACG
Organism: Bathynomus jamesi; assembly: GCA_023014485.1. Classification (NCBI taxonomy): domain Eukaryota; kingdom Metazoa; phylum Arthropoda; class Malacostraca; order Isopoda; family Cirolanidae; genus Bathynomus; species Bathynomus jamesi. The sequence goes on along the minus strand of JAJOZX010011636.1, from coordinate 91,278 downwards.
TCCAACTTACAAATCGAAACAGAGACAAGTGAACTTCAACAACTAGAAGAGATATCTGAAGATAATGAGGAAGATACAACCTCGACTCAATATGTAATATCAGAACAACAGATGCGTGAGCCACTGCCTTCATTAGCAATTACTTGTGATAGATTTAAAATGTCGGACAGAGCTGGGGCTGCTATTGCTTCTGCAGTATTGGCAGATCTTAAAATTGTTACTCCCGAAGACAAAGGGAATATTATAGACAGAAGTAAGCTAAGACGTGAAAGACAAAAACAGAGAAAGGAACTACAACAGATAGGAGAGCCAAAAACCATGCGGGGATTATACTTTGATGGCAGAAAGGATAAAACAATGATTCAAGTCCAGGAGAGTGATGGCTCTAACCACCAAAGAACCAAACGCGAAGAGCATATCAGCATAATATCTGAACCACACTCTCTGTACTTTGCACATGTGACACCTTCCAGTGGCAAAGCTAAATACATTTGCACAGCGCTAGTGAATTGCTTGAAAGAAAGGAATGTTGATATAGGGAACATCGTTGCAGTTGGCTGTGATTCGACAGTGGTTAACACTGGTAGTATTGGAGGCACAATAAGATTACTGGAAGAAACCTTTAATAAGCCATTGCAGTGGCTGATATGCCTTTTACACCTTAATGAACTTCCATTGCGCCATCTGTTTCATCACTTGGATGGTACCACTACTGGACCAAGAGCATTTTCAGGAGAAATTGGCCGAGCACTTTCAGACTGTGAAAAGCTTCCCATAGTTAACTTCAAACCCATTGAAATTCAAGAGGACATGTGTGAACTTGATGTAGATGACATAAGTACTGACCAGAAATACCTTCTTGAAATTCACAAGGCTATATCAAGTGGAACATTCTCAAAGAGTCTTAGTCATAAGAGTCCAGGCAATATATCACATTCAAGGTGGCTCACCACAGCAAACAGGACTCTGCGGTTATATGCAAGCACAGAGAATCCTTCAGGCAATTTACAAGAATTAGCTACTTTCATTGTTAGGGTATACGCACCAATGTGGTTTCAGATAAAGCGTAAACCATTATGCCAATATGGTGCTAAACATATGTGGCATATGATTGCAAGAAGCCGGTATCTCCGTGAAGAGCTTAGGAGAGTACATGACTCAGTCATTCAGCGAAATGCATATTACGCAAATCAAGAAAACATTCTCATTGCAATGATAGCTGATGAAAGGGAGCATGTGCGTCAGTTGGGATTTAGGCGTATCATAAAAGCAAGGGCATGCATTCAAGAAACAGATGTTATCAGGTATTTTAAGGTGCCAGAAATAAATTTTTATGCCAAAGACTATACAGATCTCATTATGTGGCAAGATCTTCAGATAGCAGAACCACCGATAAACAAAGGAGTTTCTCTTGATGATATTGAATCATGCATCAAACATGGTACTACTCTTCATTCAGAATTATTTCAGTTTCCATGTCATACACAAGCCGTAGAGAGATGCGTCAAGCTCGTTACAGACGCTGCTGGATCAGTCTGCGGACCTACAAACAGAGACGGTTGGATTCGTGCTACATTAGAATCAAGGAAAAAACAGCCAAAATTTGACACAAAAGAAATTACTAAATAGTCTTCAGCAAGAACCCTTTCTAGAGGGAGGTTGGTTGGGGAAAGGGTGGTAACTCCGCTAAGGCACGAAATAACGTTTCTTAACTGTCTCAAGCCAGTATAAAGGAGGAGAGACATCCTAATTTATTACTGTTCCCTTTTTCAAGTAAATACAGAATCATACTTAATTGTCATTTTTAAGTTAACTTCAGCCCTCTTGTGGCAGCTGAAGATATTAAGCATATAAAAAGGCATTTTTACAAAACGAATTCTTATCATTTAAGAATCTTAATCAAACTATTAGATAATTTTAAGATAAAATTTTATAATAGTTTGATAAACCTAAAATAGAAGCATTTTTTTCCTTTTTACCCAAAATTGTGTTAACTTTAGCCCCCTGGTGGCAGCTGAACATATTAAACAAATGAACCCATATTTTGGCAGGTATATATCCTCCACTAAATGCAACTTTTAATCACTATTAGAACTTCATACTAGAAAAAAGGTATTTTTCGCTCCACCCTAAATTCATTATTATGATAGAAAAAAATCACCGAAAGGCTTGAGGGTATTCGTAAGCCGACTAATAAATTTAGCGAAGAATGTCGTTATATTGCTCATGGATGTACACCATATATAACAAAATCTCGCTACATATAAGGACCGTAATTGGGGCGATTACTTTGTCCTCGAGCCAACCATGTTCAATTGAATTTCACGGAAGAAGAAAGCCTTAAATAATTGGATAGCAGTGAATATCTTTTACCCCTCATCCAGCACCAAATTACCCGAAATAAACGTATGAACTTACGATCATCGATGAGACAGGGATATTATCGGAAGTTTTTTTTATTGAAAAGAATGTTATAATTTAGTTATTTAAAATGTAATTTGCATTTGCCCAATGAAAAGTTTAAAAAATAATTTCCACTCAAAAAAGTATATATATATATATATATATATATATATATATTGGTTAACCAAAGGTATATATATATATATATATATATTTATATATATATATATATATATATATATATATATATATATATATAATATATATATATATATATGATGAATAAAACCACGAAGGAAAGGAAACAGAATGGTGCTCAAGCGCTTTCGTCTAATGACATCCTCAGGAACACTGAAGTACATAAAGAGTTATAGCTTATATATAGATAACAGAAAAAAAAATAAAAAATAAAAATATATATATATATATACAGGGCGTCCCAAAAAAATGTATACACACTTTAAATACTTATAAAGGCAGTGTTTATTAAAATACATTTCATTTTCAAAATGTAATAGAATCTTCCTGACATTATTTAATTGTTTTGTCAACGCCTGTTCTCAAACTGACGTCCGTTCTGGTCCAGGCACTGCTGATAACGCGAAGCAATGGAATCGCAAACATCACGAAACATTTCGTTTGGTATTTGTGTGCATTGTCGTTCAATGGCTGCTCTCAATTCAGCGACTGTTGCAGGTTTTATAGCGTAGACTTTGTCTTTTAAGTATCCCCATAAAAAAAAGTCTAGTGGTGTGAGGTCTGGTGAACGCGGAGGGTATTCTACGAAACCCCTTCGTCCAATCCACATCCACATCGTGCCAAGTACCACTCGCAATACTCCACTCTTCGGTCCGGATCATCTTCATTAATAGCATGGACTAATCTTGGAATGTAACTTTTCCATTGACAGCGCTAATGCGTTGGACAGACGATTCTGAAATTCCTACCTCACGACTCGCTTGCCGCACAGATTTTCTTGGACTTTGGTGATACGTTTCCAGTACTCTTTCTTGCTTTGTGGGGCTTGTCGATGTCCGTGGTCTTCCGGAACGCTTCTTGTGGACATTCTGAACAGTTCCATCGGCTTCAAACTTATCTCTAATTCGAGTGATGGTAAGTCGCGTTGGTGGATCTGTTTGAAACTCCCTCCTAAACTGTCTTTGCACTTCAACTGCGTTTTCACACTTCCAGTAGCATTTTAGAATGAATTTCCTTTGTTCAAAGCTTAGTCTGACTGCCATTATTAATTCTAATGGGTTTAACTTGGAAAGAAAGAAACATCAATTGAGCTATCAGCTGTTAAAGTGTGTATACATTTTTTTGGGACGCCCTGTGTATATATATATACAATAAACGGAGAAATAAAAATAAAAATTAAACATTAAAGGATTGTGGGAGGAGCATACAAATTTGTAAGGAAAAAACTACCGATGTTTTAGCACTTTGCTCGAATCCAACACAAGATCAAATGAATTGTTTCCAACCAATGTTATAGTTAATTAAAAAAAATAAATAAATTGAAAAATAAAAATAAAAATAAAACTTATAAGAGGAGCATATAAATTTATACTGGAAATCTGCCCAGGTTTTAGCACTCTGCCCTTCTTGTCTAAGTTCGATGTATATAAAAATAAATTGAAAAATAAAAGTTATTAGAGTAGCATACAAGTTTACCAAAGGTTTAGCGTTCTACCCTTCTTATCTAAATCCGTTCTGAAGGAATTCAAAACAACAGGATCGAGTTGAAAAAGACCTTTGCTTATGTTGAAGTTATTTGTAAGTTGGATAATGGCAGACTCAAGAATATTTCTATTAACAATGTTGCTAGAGTGAAAAAAAACTGTAGCATTATTCCAATCAATACAGTGGGATAACTCTGACAAGTGGACAAAAATGGCACTGGACGACTGTCCTGTTCTAACGGAATATTGATGCTGTTTTATACGTGTCTGCAAATCCTTTCCCGTCTGACCTATGTAAAAGGAATCACATTGTTTACAGCCAATTTTATAGATAATGCCTGAATTATTGGTAGGGCTATTTTTAACTATATTTTTCACGATATTGTTATATGAAAATACTACATTAATATCTAAAAGTTTAAGTACATTAGCAATGCCTAAAAAGCCCTGGAAAAATGGAAGTACTAAAATATTCTTTGACAAAGTACGAGTGTTATTATTCACACGATAGAAAGTTCGTTTTGCTTTGTTGAGACAAGATTCCATAAACGCAGAGGGATAACACAGATCACTTCCAATACCGTTGATTTTTTCCAATTCGGCATCGATGTATTCCGGACTGGCGATCCTGAGGGCGGGGAGAAACACTGAAGAAAAAATGGCCTTCTTAGTGGGGCTGTGATGTCCCGAGTAAAAGTGTAGGTAGGACAAATTGTTTGTTTTTTCCGATAGATACTAAACTTAAAACCTGGGCTTTCCCTATGTACACGCACATCTAAAAACGGGATTGAGTTGTCTTGTTCCACTTCTAAAGTACAGTAAACTTAATGGAGGGGACTTGATCATTTAACTGAAGGAGGAAGTCATCCAGGGAAGTCATCCAGGTCACGATTCATCCATTCTGTGTTTCCTTTCTTTCGTGGTTTTATTCATCATAAATGTTTTTCACGTGTTACTTTCGTGAAATAATATTCATATATATATATATATATATATATATATATATATTATATATATATTATATATACAGGGTGTCCCATAAGTCTGGAACCATAGGGTAAAATAAGTAATTCATGTTTTTCCGTTTATACAAGTGCCCATGATGTCTTTGAGTAAAGAAGAACGCGTCCAGGTAATTCTTGAACACAGATGGGGATTTCCCCAACATGGTTCCAGCAGGATGGTGCTCCTGCCCATTACAGCATCCGGGTAAGAGAGTGGCTGCACCGACAATTTCCTGGTCATCGGATAGGACGTCGAGGGCCTGTGGAGTGGCCAGCGAGGAGCCCCGATCTCACCCCGTTGGATTTTTATCTCTGGGGTCACTTGAAGGCGTTGGTCTACGCGGAGAAAATTCAGAGTGTTACACATTTGCGGGAGCGCATCATCGACGCATGTAACACCATCACTCCTGATACCATTCACCGTGTGTTTGCTGACTGGATATCTCGTCTGCATTCGTGTATCAATAATAATGGTGGACACATTGAACACGTTCTGTGAAAAAAAAGCCGTTTTTATCATTTTGTCCTATGATTCCAGACTTGTGGGACACCCTGTATATATATATATATATATATATATACACGGTGAACCAAAAGTAGGTGGACAGTAGGTTGAATACGGTTTGTGTTATATTATATTATAACTATGGTGTTCATTATAACTATGGTGTTTGTGTTATATTATATTAAATATTATAACTAAATTTATTTAAATTTTATTTTGTATTATAGTATACAAAAAAATTAAATATGTATTCTCAAAATAAACGTTATCATTTACTGTCCACCTACATTTGGTTCACCCTATATATATATATACATATATATATATATATATATATATATATACTGTATATATATATATATACTGTATATATATATATATACTGTATATATATATATATATATATATATATATATATAGTAGAGCTGCTAAGTATTCGTACGGTGAAATATTTAAATTATATTCGTCCTTAACTTTTGTACCTTGTACAGTAGGGTGGCCCACTTTTCAATTTTTTTTTAAAAGTATAGGTGATCGTGGTTTTTCCCATTATTTGGCACTATACTAGCACATTGGTACCATTTTTACAAAAATTGATCAATATTTAGGGGTCTCGCATCGACCTTGAAATTACTAGTTTTTTTTTAAAATGTGTACTTTTTAACTTTTACTGAATCAAGATAAATCATTAAGTAGGGATGTTTTCTGAATCCTCTTAATGAGAGAAGTCGTTTGGTGTGCCTGCCAATGTCATACGACTAACGGTTTAAAGGTTGTGCCTGTATACATGTAATACCAATGTGCTAGTATAGTGCCAAATAATGGGAAAAACCACGATCACCTATACTTTTCAAAAAAATGAGTCACCATACCCGGGCGGAATGTATAATGTATATAGGTAATTAGAAAATGCACTATGCCTGTGCCAGGTACCTAACCTATTTCTTTTTTTGCAGATCATAACATTTTGAAATTCTGTCTGAGTTCCTCATCCTTTGTCATGGACAAATCGATGGCAACCATAACTGGAAGAACTCTTGAAGCTACAAATAGAGAGTCATCAAAAGGAAAGGCGAAAATAACATCGCTACCTTCTCTAAGATCGGCCTCGGAAATTTTTTTAGTTGGCCAACCGTCGTCCTCCATCAGTGGTAGCAAATTGCCAACAACACGGCAGGTTTTGCAATACTTCTTCAGTGTTATCCAGTACACTGCTAACAGGAAAGACGCATTCAAAGAAACCGTAAACAACGTTTTAAAGTTTTGGAACATGGCCCGCATTAAAACAATCACAAAGCTCAACTGCGAACGGAAGCTAGAGGCATTGTGGAAAGAGTGGCACTTACTCCAAAAGAGCAGAAACGAGAAACTGACGCCGGAGGAAAACGGCAGAAGTTTTCGGACAGTGTGGACAAGCTGTGGGATATCGGAGCATCTGACGCTGTCGAAGATATAAAGAAGAATCGACTGCTGTCCGACAAGGACAAGAAAGAAGACATTGACTTCTACCTCGATGAACGTGGTCCTCGGGTGGCAACGATGAGCGGGAACGATAAAGTTTTCGCTGTCAAAAGAAAGCTACAGGAAGGAAGAAAACGTCCTCGCCAGGAGCCGCAAACCTCAAAGTGTGCATACGAAACCGGAGATGAGGCCATGGAGAATGATGATACTGGCATGTCAGGAGAGTCGGAGACAGAACTAGCGTTCCCCCTGGTACTATACCAGCGTTTTCTGAGGTATAGGGCAGTGGACCGCGATGTGGTAGAAGCGTCACTGGCAGTGATGAGGCGGCACTTCTGGTATCTGAGGCCTCAGACCGTCATCTTCGCTCTATGCAGCAACAAGGTGGATGGCACTGTGAAGCAACAGATGGCAGAGAAGCTGTCCCACCTCCCTGTACCCAAAGACTTCACATACGAGAACGTCTCAGTCGACGAGATGACGCTACTCCCCGACCTGATCGACGAGTCCTCCTGGTTCTTATTTGCAGGTCTGAAGATGTATGGGTCTTCGTGGCTCACCCTGCCAACTGATACATAAGTGGGACGAGAACGAGGACTTTTGTCGTCTGAAGGATGTGATCTCTAATCTCCAGGTCACCAATGACGTCGCTGAAAGAGGAGTCCAACTGATACAAGACTATGCGAACACGGTCACAAATGACGAGGCACAGCTGCAGGATCTTCTGCAAGTGGTGGAAAAGAACCGGAAAGAGCTCGGCGACTTCAAGAAGTCATCACTCGCCATGATGACATAGCACAGAGGGACAACGTTGCAGCCAGTGACGTGTGATAGTGGTCAATACAATGCAAAAGTGATTGTTTAAGTTATTGTTTCTTTCTTCCTTATTTGTCTGCTATTTGCTGATTTTTTGAAAAGTATAGGTGATCGTGGTTTTTCCCATTATTTGGCACTATAGTAGCACATTGGTATTACCTGTATACAGGCACAACCTTTAAACCGTTAGTCATATGACATTGGAAGGCACACCAAACGACTTCTCTCATCAAGAGGATTCAGAAAACATCCCTACTTAATGATTTATCTTGATTCAGTAAAAAGTTAAAAAGTACGCATTTAAAAAAAAAAACTCGTAATTTCAAGGTCGATGCGAGACCCCTAAATATTGATCAATTTTTGTAAAAATGGTACCAATGTGTAGTATAGTGCCAAATAATGAGAAAAACTACGAAAACCTATACTTTTAAAAAAAAATTGAAAAGTGGGCCACCCTAATGCACAGGATACTTATGAAAAGTTTACCGTTCGTTTGGAAAAATTTAGCAAATAAAAAAATTAATTTAACTCCAGCATATAATGTAAAATGTCAAAGAATTTTAGGAAAATAATAAAAAAAGTTGAAATGCAAAAGTTTTCGTACATTTATTTATCATACATAATTATATTATACTTTGTGTGTCCACCTTTGGCTTGAAGAATTTAAAAAGTTTATCAGTAGTTGGCTAATTATTGATTAGAGACTGTTGCAATTCTGAATTCTAAATTTTTCTCTGCGAATCTTCATGGAAGACGGATGCGTGTACAAGACATTAGTGAGCAAAGGGTCGTCGTGGTAAAGAGCTGTATACAGATCTTAAGAGGGTTGTTATTGCTGCACACGAGTTTGAAAGGAGCTATAGGAAATAGGAGAACTTCGAATTTCATTTATGACAGTTGCTGCAGTTATAAAGAAATGGAAAGGTTTTGGAGCAATCAAAACTCTACAAAGGCGTGGACGATCTTGTAAGATTTCAGAACGTACAGCAAAAAGGATTGAAAGTATGGCTGCTGCGAATCCACGAGTGACTGCAGGTGATACTTGCCAAACATTAAGACTGTCAAAGATCGATGTCCATCCCTTTACTGTACGTCGTACACTGAGAAAGGATGGTCTGCTGGAAGATTTCCACAAAGAAAACCTCTGCTACGAAAAGCGCACAAAGAAATTCGTTTATAGTACGTTGAGGATCATCAAAATAATGGGTTTGCATTCTAGAAGAAAGTTCTCTGGGCAAACGAGTCCAAAACTTAATTATTCGGGAACAACGAGGAAAGGTATTTTGGCGAAACTCAATTTCTGCTTTCGAGGAAAAAAACATCCGTGCTACGTTTAAACATGGTTCTTTGGGGGATGTTTTAATGCTTCTGGTCCAGAATTCTTGAATTCGAAGACATATGAGGAAATTTTAGAAGAAAATGTATTGCCTTCAGCTCGGAAGTTGCGAATGGGTCACAAATAGGTACTGCAACAAGATAATGATCCAAAACAAAAAGTAAGAACATCATGAAATGGCTTCAACAAAAGAATTTCAAGCTTCTCGAGTGTTCTAGTGAAACCCCAGATCTCAATTTAATCGAGAATTCATGGTTTGATTTCAAAAAGGCTGTCCTCAAGAGAAACCCATTGAATGTGAATGAATTGCAAAAATTTTCTATAGAAGAATAAAATTTCTAATGGTTGAGAAATGTCAGTAGTATGACCGCAAAAGGTTAGAGTGCAATGCAATTGCAAATGTTGATAAATGTTTCAAAGGGGGGAGGGGAATGTTGCAAGAGGTTATGCAACAAAGGGGAGGGGTTATGCAACAAGGGGGAGAGGTTATCCCCCAAGCTGCAATGAAGGGGAACTCCCCCAGCAAGCTGGGGGAGTTCCCCTAACCTCGTTGGGGGAGAAGTTGGGATGGCCTCAACCCCAAAAGGGGTATACTTAACCTAAGAGAGGGAGAGAAAGGAGGAGGGTCTTTGGGGGAGTAGTTGGGACGGACTCACCACAAAGGGAAACCTAACCTAAGCCTTAACGTAAGAAGGAGAGAGGGGTGTTGGCCTGGCTCCTGCCAGACGCATAATGAGAGTTCATCCGATCGCCAGCTGTCTTATAAGGACTTAACCCTTTACTGCCTAAATATTTTGTAGGGTTAAGTAATGAATGCGTGTATTCGAAAGGTTAGAAATTTGCCCTTTTCGGCAGTAAAGGGTTAAGCAGCCATTTGGCTTAGAAGGCTTAATCTGACTTAGAAGGTGTAAATGGTTTGTTCAGGTATACATTATTAGGGTTGAGTTGCCAGATTGCACGATTTATTTAATTGAAGCATTTATTCTTGACAGTTGGCTTTCCGCCAGTTGATATTATCCGCCAGTTGGCTTAGCCCGTCAGTTGACGTAGAAGACCTAGAAGGCAGGTGTATATATTAATTAACTTTTCAGCCGCCAGATTGCGCTATTCAGATATTCTTGACAGTTGGCTTAGAAATCCGTCAGTCAGTTTAGAAGGCCTAACCAGCCATTTGGTATACATATAATTAAATAATAATATCGTTTATATATACAACCAAAAGAATTAAATAAAACACCATTACATCATTCTGTTTAATTAGACGAATAATTATTGGAATCAATTTCACGAAATATATAGAAAATAAATATAAAATCCTATACAAACGATGGAATATGTATGATCAAAAAAAAAAAAAATAAAATAATAATAGCATAAGAAATACGAACGAAGGAATATATATGTAATCACAAATAAAAAATATAATACAAAACGATGGAGTATAACCATCAATATAACAGTACAGGAGAAACAAATAAATATATATATATATATATATATATATATATATGATGAACAAAACCACGAAGGGAAAAGAAACACAAAGTGGTGCTCAAGCGCTTTCGTCTAATGACATCCTCAGAGACACTGGAGTGAAAAGAGAGTTCAAGACTATATATAGGTTACAAAAAAATATACATATATAGTAAGTGTAGAAATAAAAATTGTGAGCGGAGCAAACACATCTGTACGAAAAACTAACAATTTTAGCCCTTTGCCCGAAATTCAACATAAGTTCAAATGGCTTGTTTACAACCAATTTTTTTATAGTTATTGTCTGAATTATACATAGGTCACAAAATAATAAAGAAATTAAAATAAATATAAATTGGAAACAAAAATAGATAAAAAACTACAAAATGATACCTAAATAATATATAGGTCACAAACGAAATAAACATAAAGAAATAAACCCACAGATAAAAGCATAAAAATTGTAAGCGGAGCATACAAATTCAAGCTCAATTGGAAAGTTTACAGTCAATTTAATAGATGATGCCAAAATGATATATATGTCACAAAGAAATAAAATAAAGAAATAAAGTTAAAAATTAAATTGAAAAATAAATTGTAAGAAGCATCGAAATTTATAAAGGAAAAAATTACCAAAGGTTTTTATAGTTATTGTCTGAATCATACATAGGTCAGAAAAGAATAAAAAAAATACAAATAAATATAAATTGGAAAACAAAATGATGCCTAAATGATATATAAAGAAATATAGGAATATATACGACATACATAAGATATATATACCACATATATAAGAAATATAAGCAATATATAAGGTGTATATATATATATATATATATATATATATACATAGGGGAAAAATTACTAAAGGTTTTTATAGTTATTGTCTAAATGATACATAGGTCAAAAAAGAATAAAGAAATAAAAATAAATTTAAATTGGAAAAATTACAAATGATGCCTCAATGATATATAAAAAATATAAGAAATACATACATATACACATGTACACTTATACACATATACATGTACACACACACATATATATATATATATATATACACATACATATACATATATATATATAATAAATACGCATACAACAATAAAATGAAAAATAAAAATTGTAAGAGAAGCATACAAATTTATAAGGAAAAAATTTTTTTTTACCAAAGGTTTAGCAACCTGCCCTTCTTATTTAAATCCATTCTGAAGGAATTCAGGTCAACGGGATCGAGTTGAAACAGACCTTTACTCAAGTTAAAGTTATTTGTAAATTGAATTATAGCAGACTCAAGAATATTTCTATTAACAATGTTGCTAGAGTGAAACAAAACTGAAGCATTATTCCAATCAATACAATGGGATAACTCTGACATATGGACAAAAAGAGCACTGGACAACTGTCCCGTTCTAACGGAATATTGTTGCTGTTTTACACGCGTTTGCAAATCCTTCCCCGTCTGACCTATGTAAAAGGAATCACATTGTTTACACCCAATTTTATAGATAATGCCTAAATTATTGGTATGGCTATTTTTTACTATGATATTTTTCACAATATTGTTATATGAAAAAACTACACTGATATCGAAAAGTTTAAGTACATTAGCAATGCCTAAGAAGCCCGGGAAAAATGGAAGTACTAAAATATTCTTTGACAAGGTGCGAGTGTTATTATTCACACGATAGAAGGTTCGTTTAGCCTTATTAAGACAAGATTCCATGAACGCAGATGGGTAAAACAGCTCACTTCCAATACCGTTGATATTTTCCAATTCGGCATCGATGTATTCCGGACTGGCGATCCGAAGAGCACGGAGAAACATTGAGGAAAATATGGCCTTCTTAATAGGGGTGTCATGTCCCGAATAAAAGTGTACGTAGGACAAATTGTTTGTTTTTTCCGATAGATACTAAACTTAAAACCTGGGCTATCCCTATGTACACGTACATCCAAAAACGGGATTGAGTTGTCTTGTTCCACTTCTAAAGTGAACTTAATGGAGGGGACTTGATCATTTAACTGAAGGAGGAAGTCATCTAGGTCACGATTCATGGGCCAGATACACAAAATATCGTCGACGTACGGTAACCATGGGATGCCAACCCCCAGGATTCTCGGAATGTAAGTAATTTCAAAAAACTCCATATAAATATTGGAGAGGAGGGGCGACAAAGGGTTACCCATGGCCATCCCAAAAACTTGTTGATAATGCTCACTATTGAAAGTGAATTTACAATCCTTGATACAAAGCTTAATAAGTTCCAAAACAATGTGTGCAGGTAGTGGCAGATCATATTTATGTAATTCTCGGGCGAGAAAGTCAAGCATATCTTCAATCAGCACTTTTGTGAACAATGAACAAACGTCAAAACTGATCAATCTATCGTTGGTATGAGTGCGAACATTATTCAATTTTTCAGTAAGATCCATGGAATTTTTTACATGTGAATCAGAGATAGTTCCAAGAATGGGGAACAAGATATTAACAAGCCATTTGGAGAGTTTATAGGTAATAGAGCCCACCGAGCTAATAGGACGCATTGGGTTGCCAGGTTTGTGGGTTTTAATAAGACCATAACGGTAAGGAAGAGAAGGTGAAGTGGACAAGAAAAGGGGAATTAAGTACTTATGATCTTTGAGAATGCGTTTCAAGCCACTATTGAATGATTTGATGACATCATCCTGCGGGTTCTTCCTAAGTTTCACGTATGTGGCGGGGTCCTGAAGCAGCTCGTTCATCTTTCCAATGTAGTCCACTTTGTCCATAATGACTATGGTGTTAGCCTTGTCTGCTTTAGTAATATGGAGCTCACCATCTTTTTTTAATTGTGAAAGGCTATTGCGGAAACGTTTAGGAAAGTTATCTTCGTAAGTAATATTCGCAGCACCATAGACAAGGCCTTTAACTATGTTAACCAAAGACTGAGGAAGGTTACACTGTTTTTCCAAACAAGCAAGACTATGACAAATTTGTAAAGCAGTAGGTTTTTTAACAATAAAAAAAGACATACCAAATCCATATATATATATATATATATATATATATATATATATACAAACGAAGAATGGTCCCCTGAGAAACTTATATGTTAAACAGACCGTGCATGGAACAAGGAACTCTTCTGGGAAAATTAAATCCACTATAGTCCGAATAAGTAATGGTAAATGACAAATACCAAAGTTTTTCTTTTCATGATGCTAGCCCGACGTGGGCAACGGGTCTCTCGCAAAGAGGTCCCATAAATATAGCTTCCCTCACCAGCTATCTGCAAAGCAGACAGGATCCAGCTTTGGGACATGGATCTAGGGTTTAAAGCAAGCCTAGTCCCACTACATTCAGGACGTCTATATAAGTAAAAGACTCGTTGCATTCACGTCGGATTGAATAAATCAAAGAAAAAGGGGTAACTATTGTATTTTTAGCCAAAAAAAACAAAACTTAAACCTCAACCGGGACATTGAGCGTCCACTTTTCAAGGCACGTAACACGTCCGTTTAATATACACAAACTCAGAATGGTCCCCTGAGAAACTTATATGTTAAACACAGACCGTGCATGGAAAAGAAAAACTTTGGTATTTGTCATTTACCATTACTTATTCGGACTATAGTGGATTTAATTTTCCCAGAAGAGTTCCTTGTTCCATGCACGGTGTGTTTAACATATATATATATATATATATATATATATATATATATATACACAGTTATATTAAATAATTAAATATATTGAAAATAAAAAAATAATATACAAAACGATGGAGTATAAATCATCAACATATTAGTACAGGAAAAAAAAAATATATATATATATATATATATACATATATATATACATATATATATATATATACACACAATTATATTAAATAATTAAATATATTGAAAACAAATATACATCAAAATACATTCGTTCTACTGCGCTTAACTAAAACACTAAACTCGCACGTAATTGAGTCTACAGTCACATCATTATTGCTTTGCACTACGCAGTAAATACGATTTAATATTATTTCACCGCTAAAGGTGTACGGGCACCTATACTCGATGTATATGACCTTCATATCGTTCAACACTATATTTTACCTACTTTACATTCGGTTGGCAAGTTATCTTTAAACATGGATAGAATACATTCAAAAGCACGCACAAAGAGGATATCTTAGCCACCACATCATTATTAAATACAAGTTTATAAATACTCCTTTCCAAACGAGGGTTTTTTCTTACCGATCCGACCTTTTCAATCGTGAACTCTTCTTCACAACGCATAGCGGCAATTGAAATAATCTTCCAAGTCGTAACGACAGCTGCTCATTATATAGAGGTACAATTCTTCCTGGTGAACAGTGTAGGCGAGCTCTGCCCTGTACCGCTCAAGTCCTTTGTACCAAAGTTCATGATATTTCAAAGAGTCTAAACCTTTTAAATAAGCATCCAGCTCTAGACCATTCTCGCCTTGTTCATTCCTACATTCGATAAACCCGTCGAACAGAGCGGTGTATGCGTATTCAAGAACCGTGTCAAAATAAATCACATCCGTAACACGCGCGTCTAATATAGGCTTCAGCTTGCGGAATCCGACGATTTCAAACATTCTGTCGAGGATGAATCGGCTTCGCGTAGGGACAAGAACGTTATTATCAGATGCATTCTTCCACATCAGTCGTATATCAATGCATAGCTGATCGTTATTTATACACAACGTACAAACAATGGCATATGTGGGGGCATCACTAATCTGTTCTCTTCTTGTACCTACACCTGCATATATTTAAACAGTCCTCACCCTACTTCTCAACTATCACGAAGACTCTATTCATCTCATCAACACTTAAATAAATAACATTACGTTTACCAGAGTTTGTTTACAAGTCGTTTCAAGTACATAATTAATGGTGCCGGTTTTACGCCTGAACACTCGCAATGACTTCGTCACGGACACATCGCACGCGGCAGCGAGAATGCTAATGCTTCTCAAAGGAAGTTCCATCGTATTCAAGGAGTGCACGTCCAGTCATTTCAAGCTCTGAGATAACTATAAGCCACGGATGGGCGGATCGGCTCGACGGTGGAGCGAGTCAAACCATAAGCTGTTGAATCGTGTTCAGATTTGTTCTAGCATGAATCACACGAGTACTTGTAACCATATACCGGGCAATTTTCCGACATATGGGATAATTTCAGTTTTAATGTTTTATGCGCACCAGACGTTCTCCACACATTAACAATCCGGTGCACTATTTGAGAGAAGCATGTGACCGCATTTATCCGTTTTGTTTAACAATCGTTACTCGTCTCTATATTCTATCAAAAACTCACACAGGTCTTTAGCCACAACCTCACTTCGAACCTCGTCATGATATACATGAATGTAGTGGTAAAAGTATTTTAGTTTGTCCATGATGACAAGGTTTATATTCTCAGCCGCATGGTACGCGTACTCGGTATGATGCAGCATGACATAATACCGCCTGTCATACCACTCATCACAAGACTCATTATCCATATCCGTTGCTTCTCTTCTGCACTCGTTTCTTTCACCTCAAGGTATATGTACGCTTTTATAGAGTTTAGCCCTACAACATTGTCCATTACGTCGTTTGTGCCGCGAAATCCGGCAATACTCTCGCCAGAACATCCGTAGAGTATTTGAGCATCTTGTTCATTCGCGCGATTCAATGTAGCCTTGAAAGTCTCAAAGGAGGGTGGGGTAGATCGTCTTTCAGTATTCACCACATCTTCCGACTTTACCGAATACCACTTCATAAGAGTCGACCACGCGATATCAAAAGTAGCCATCACTATTTTTTCGTGTACGTGAGAAAATATACGTCTGAGCTCCAAGGTTTGCAGAGGTCAACTGAAAACGCAGGGGTAGAGATATGCCCAAGTAATAGCAAGAGTCAATGACCGAACTCACAGTGGGGGGAGCTGATTATTGTACACACGCACGCATACAAAGGAGAAAATGAAACCCTAATTGAAACAAATATACGTAATAAATAAACATATCGTTAACAATACACACACACATATATATATATATATATATATATATATATATATATATACAGGGCGTCCCAAAAAAATGTATACACACTTTAACAGCTGATAGCTCAATTGATGTTTCTTTCTTTCCAAGTTAAACCCATTAGAATTAATAATGGCAGTCAGACTAAGCTTTGAACAAAGGAAATTCATTCTAAAATGCTACTGGAAGTGTGAAAACGCAGTTGAAGTGCAAAGACAGTTTAGGAGGGAGTTTCAAACAGATCCACCAACGCGACTTACCATCACTCGAATTAGAGATAAGTTTGAAGCCGATGGAACTGTTCAGAATGTCCACAAGAAGCGTTCCGGAAGACCACGGACATCGACAAGCCCCACAAAGCAAGAAAGAGTACTGGAAACGTATCACCAAAGTCCAAGAAAATCTGTGCGGCAAGCGAGTCGTGAGGTAGGAATTTCAGAATCGTCTGTCCAACGCATTTTGAAGCGCTGTCAATGGAAAAGTTACATTCCAAGATTAGTCCATGCTATTAATGATGATCCGGACCGAAGAGTGGAGTATTGCGAGTGGTACTTGGCACGATGTGGATGTGGATTGGACGAAGGGGTTTCGTAGAATACCCTCCGCGTTCACCAGACCTCACACCACTAGACTTTTTTTTATGGGGATACTTAAAAGACAAAGTCTACGCTATAAAACCTGCAACAGTCGCTGAATTGAGAGCAGCCATTGAACGAGAATGCACACAAATACCAAACGAAATGTTTCGTGATGTTTGCGATTCCATTGCTTCGCGTTATCAGCAGTGCCTGGACCAGAACGGACGTCAGTTTGAAAACAGGCGTTGACAAAACAATTAAATAATGTCTGTAGATTCTATTACATTTTGAAAATGAAATGTATTTTAATAAACACTGCCTTTATAATTATTTAAAGTGTGTATACATTTTTTTTGGACGCCCTGTATATATATATATATATATATAAACAATCAAGGATTAAGGTATCCAAAGGGTACTGTACCATACGTACTAGGCACCTGGTAACGTTTCCTATATGTGTTACGGCATACCTTCGTATCCCTAAGTTCCTTCACACACCCCAGTTTCTGTTACCGAAAATTGTGGGTCCCCACAGTCACTGGGTTGGAAGGTCGCCCTCATCTTCCAAGCACACTTGATCCTTTAACGAGTCAAAGTTAACGACTCGTCGGTTCGCATGGTTAAACGTGATACCCTTAGCCTTCACGATAAATTTCTTATCCTCCCCCACCCTCACCCGTACTCCATAGGTTTTTGGCCCTGTTGATACAAAGGAGTCAGCGTATGCACCATCACCATACTCATCCTTGATCTCGTCAGTTAACACTCCGAGGAATTACCCAATAGGCGGCATTTATTCATCCTCCTTCTCTGTGAATATTACGCTATCTGTGTCAGCGTACAGCACCCTCCGCCCAAGAAAGTGCAGTAGTCCCAAAAGCTTGATGCGGGCGTAGCTCATTGTGAAGCTGGCTACAGGTATGTTTGTAACACGTGAGGTATCTGTAGCCAGTTCGGTGATGTTGTACTTTATTCTGTAAGTATTACCTACATTCAAGATCTCCATAACCTCTTTATCGGGAGCGTTGGCACAATCCCAGACTTCACTATAACTTTGTGCCAAATGACGTTCCTTTGCTAGTATTCTGTGCAAATTTTCCCCAAAGACTGATTAGAAAACTTTGCACTAAAGCGCTTGCCAGGATTCTTAACAATTTGGGAATGGTCAAGCCGTATACCTTCACGGGCACGGTAACGCTGAATATAAGCCGTTTTTTCATCTTCAGTATCAACTCCTCGCGGATATCCTGATGCCTCTACCTTATCCTTCAAAAAAGTGTTTATATATGGTGTAGAAAGGGTTGGGTAGCTTCTGAAACCTCCACACCTCATATATCTTCAATATTCTGTAGCCATGGCGAACGGCGAGGGACAGCTCAGGGCTTGTATATACGCATCTGATCTTACGCTGGTTGGTTGTGTGATTACATGCTCCATTGTTCTCCTCTGCGCACATCACGCACAGGGGAATCATGAGCTTGTGATCTATAACGACGGGTAAGATCGGCATCCATAAATCGCGAGGGAGTTGCACGTCCACGAAAGAGAGTCCAAAGTAACGCTCACTCAAGTTAGCTGAGAACTCCTCGATGGTTGGCATGGTGGGGCCCACTAGTTTTTCAGGCGCACCTACCGCGTACGGATTGTTCTTCATCACGTAGGTATATAAAGAACAGAAGTCGTAGTAATGGAGCTTCACGCCCTCCGTAGGCGGAAAGTATAGCTTGAATTGGTTTGTACGCCCTCCAAACAAGCTGTTCCCGCATTTGAGGAGTTCCAACATCATTGAACGTTTGATGGCCCTTACTTCTTCACGGTAGTGGCCATCTGTTTCCATCCGTGCATCATACTCATGCTCCCACACGATCTTGTGAGTGAACTGGGAGCCTATAAGTTGATCGCGGTTACGGGTCCATGCGAGTCTGTCGGCGGGGTATCTTCCTTGGAGTTCCCCTATGACGGCACACTCAGGGCTTGGGCATCCATGCCAGCAGCAGCCGTTAAAGGAGTACACAGTCTTCTCACCAGTGGTTGGATCCTCACTTAGACCATCAACCCAGAAAACACGACCACTGACCTTAATGGGTACTTCCCCCGTGTTGCGGGTGTGTTTTATATAAAAACCCCGGTCTGTTGCTGTACGTGTATGAGCCAGTAAATAGCTTTGTCCCCAAAACTGCGGGGATTGTTTCTGTGAATGACGAGTAAGGTGTCTTTAGCCATGAAGTTATTCTTGAACACCATAAAACATAATGAGGCGATCGTGGTTGCGACTTGCAGCGGATGACATTTGAAACGAGCTATATATAATTATATATACTTCTAAAGGGCTGGAAACATACTCTAAGCACGCGCACATCATTCACGCAATAACGTACACATTCATCAGGTATATTGTATGGACTAGTTTCAATAAAACTGTTGTAGTGGAGGTCAAAATCTTCACGCCCACTATCACTCATGTTGGTGTAGTTAAAGTAGTGTTTGGGGGGAGGTAGTCCTACGTAATTTAAAGTTTCGTTAGTGAGGAATGTGTAAGGGAAATATCCTTTTGAAACTTCAGCGGCTACGCCCATGACCTTGGGTAGCTTTGCTAATTTACAAGGTGTGAACAGCATGGTGTCTTTAAACTGTACATTACCTCTTATCTGCAATTGTATAAGTTTGTTGCCTCTTTTCAATGGGTCGCCTGTAAATATCTCCGATGGCTCGTGTTCAAGCAACTCCTTATAAAGGAACTGTGTGTCAAATTTTGCTCCATTATGGGCAAGAATAAACGGCCATTTTTTTTAACTTGTCCGCTAATTTGACACTATAGGATACAAATAGTTTCACAGGGTTGTCTTCTGCAATCGTTTTTAAAACGTTTGTCCGTTTACCACATTTGTGACACTCATCACATTCGACATCCATGCACTTATCACAGATAGTCTGCCTTACGAGTAAATGTGATATAACCTCTTTGGTTTCAGCGTTCGTGTATGTTTCTATATCGTATTACATGGTTATACAAGGTCTATTTGGTACTTACGTATTAACGGGGGCCAACACATACTGATGATTGGTTAGGTTAAGTTGTAATATTTTCGTTAGTTGAAAATTTCTAATACATCATATTTTTTAAATAGCAATATTTTTTAAAATATTTTTTTATACAATTTTCTGAAAAAGAAAATAATTTTTTAGGCTTATTCATGATGAAAATTTGGGATCACATGATCACGATCCATTCAATTCCATTCTTAATGCTATTAAAAATTTTTGGTCTCCAGAAAAAAATGTTGTTTCTAATGTGTAACATGTATTAATCACTGTAAATATTTGAAATATAATTCATTGTGAATATTTTAAAAAATATTGCTATTTAAAAAATATGACGTATTAGAAATTTTCAACTAACGAAAATATTACAACTTAACCTAACCTATCATCAATATGTGGTGACCCCCGTTAATACGTAAGTACCGTCTATTTTTTTGGCTCAGCATCTTTCATATAACGTACATGCTTCACTCCATCCGCCTTTTATTTTTCATGACACATAGAACTGTGAATTTTATCGCATTTATGCCCAAACTTACCCCAATTATCTGACATATGAAACATGCCACATTCACAGATTCTCATTTTCCTGCAAGTGCCAATTGATTTACGAAGCTCAAAGCATTTATTATTGAAAAATGTACGTCTACACACATTACATTCCCTCTTTTCAGCTTCAACTACACGACTTCCACATTTGGAGCTTTCCACTGCTCACATACCATGTAGCATTCTTTAAAATGTTTCACTATATCATCCGTAAACACGAGACATCCCTTACACAAATCATGATGCCGTCCATATTTTCGACTTTTATCATAACTAGCGTAGAAAGTCCTTATATTACGGATGGGAAGATACGATGTTCCTGACAATCCTAAAATAAGTAGAGGTCTTGTACGATGTCTTACACAGCTTTTAAAAACATACACAGTTCTACGACGATCATCCATTCGAAATACAACTATACGAACATTCATTTCCTGCTCTACCCTTCTCAGCTCTTCAGGACCCATATTACAATCAAAATGAAGCTTCCAATCTGAAGCCAGTTTACGGGCACGCTGCACAATCGCAGGCAGCCAGATATTATACGCGACTGGAGAATTGATATTAAGAGTATAAGGTGTGGCACTATGACCCGCAACCCGGAATACTCTGTCAATATCTACCGTGAAGTTTTCCATATTGAAGGCTTTACTACTTTGAGAGGCCTGCATTATACGGCCCAAGATATATTTGTCTACAGCTGCCAAGCATCTGAACGGTATTACTACCCAAAAATCATCTACATCCCCGTCATCTGAACCGAACCTGAAGGGCAACCTCGTTCGGACTTCACGTTTGTCGCGGTTCTGAAGGGCAAACTCCAAAATACGTTCAACTACACGCCGCAGTCCAACACCGTTGCACCAACTCGAATGTTATACCTTCCTCCACAGCATGAGATGCTGCTGCCTCTGGTGTGGAGGAAGTACCCGGAATTGAACAGGAATAAGTAGGTATATTTGAGGAAGGTACTATTGTGGGGGTTGTGTCGTAAGACGTAGAGAAGTCTAACAACCGGCGCAATCCTGGCACGCTTTATACCTGACGTGGAAGGTTCTTCATCATGCTTCCGCTTTGAATTATCGCATGCTACAGGTATCGCTGGTTATTGCTCGTCAGCGGGGATGGAGCCTGTAGCTACACTGTCATCGGGGTCATCTGTTATATCGATGATGAGGGACTGTACATCGTCGTCATTCACGGTTCTGTGGAAGAAGAAAAACAAGAATATAAGGAGCAGCACTTAAATTTTGTTATATTTTGTAAATAACCCACTTAGGGGTGTGACGTGTTAGAGATGGAATCTGAAGAAAAATTCAGGTTCACAAGCCCTTCCACATGTATTATATCTGGCCCTACAGATGTGGTAAAAGTGTGTTTATGCTTAAAATCATTGAAGATAAGGGGGAGATATTCTCAAAATTTGTGCATAAAGTAATATGGTGCTATTCAACATATCAGTCAGTGTTCAACGAGTACCAAGATGATATTTTGTTCCACAAAGGCGTATATGACGTTAATTCGTTAAAGGGAAATTAGCATGCAGTCATTGTAATTGGTGATCTCATGTTGGAAATGGCTAAAACGTTTGCCGAGACATTTACAGTGTTCTTCCACCATCTTAACATAAGCGTATTCTTGATCAATCAGAATCTATTTTTCAAAAATAGATACATGCCTGATGTGTCTTTAAATACACAATATCTTGTCTTCTTAGCACAACGTAGAGATGTGTCACAAATTGGGGTATTAGCCAATCAAATGTTCCCGAAGCAGCGTAAGGAGTTTTTGGAGGTTTATAAAGAAGCCAAAAGTCAGCGTTACGGATATTTGCTTTGTGACCTTCACCCGAGAAACACGTTTAGGGCGCTTCTAAGAACGAATATATTCCCAAACGAACATGAAACGGTGTATATTCCAGAATGACAAATAGGCTGAAGAAAGATCGTGAATTAATAAAAATCTATCAACGATTGCCCCGGACATTGCAGCAGATGTTTGTTAAAAATATTGACTCAAACTTTTTAAAATGCATCTGTGAAATCTGTCTTAATGTTATAAAATGTAATGTGCCATTGAAACTCCATCAGAAGGTTCGCCGACGTCGTTACAAGAACATAATACGTACGCTCGCTCATAAAATCAAACTGTGGGGAAGAAAAAAACGAATTATTGTACAAAGAGGGGGATCATTCCTCCCCATCTTATTTTCAGTTTTGGGACCTTTACTGAATAGATTAATATAATGAAGAAAGTAGTTGTGATTCCGCACGAGTGTATGCTTCACTGCAAAGTTCAAAGAATCCAGACACGGTTCTAGAACCCCGTAAAAGTAAGCTTGAAAACATGGAAAGCGAACTGTTAGCCCTATTTAACAGTGAAAAGTCACCTGATGAGAAAAAGATCTTGTACCAAGAGGCTCTACAGAAATTTCTTCATAAGTACGAAGATTATAAGAATCCGACAGAGCTCCCCGTGGTTATTAGGCAAAGCGCGAGCAACGATGAGCAAGGCGACATAGGACCTGGGCCCGACGTTAGAGATGACCAACCAAAGAATAACGGAACGCAACACATCGAGCATGTATTAAAAAGCAGTCTCCCACATACATTGAGCAATAAAGGCTAAGTCTTTATAATCTATTGAGTGAGGACCCCCATCACACAGTGGACCGATACAGGCGAGGTGATTGTTGAAGGAACAAGGGTACATGGATGCAAGTCGGACAGGCCCTCACCAATAGGATGGAAGCATATTAAAGCAAGACTACAACAAATAAATGTCCCCAAAACATTGATAGGAAATCTGAATAGGTTAAAAGACTTGGAGCAAGTCTCGCATGTGTCACAACTGAGTACGCCATCACCCCCGACAGTAGCATCTCTGAAGAGGAGAATGAAGAGACTAAACGGTCAACCTTATCCACGTGTCTCTAAAATACACAAATGGCTAACATATTAAGAAAGCGCTCTTATGACATTTCTAACCCCGCTTCCTATGGCGATGTTAGTAGACTGTACAGAGGTGTTTACAATGATGGAGTAGGGAAAAAAGATATTGAGAGGTTTTTGCGGGAGCAGGATGCTTATACACTTCATAAGCCGGTGAGAAAAAGGTTTAAAACGGCCAAGACAACAGCGGCTTCGATTAACTCTCTTTGGCAAACGGATGTAACAGACATGCAAAGATATTCAGCGTAAAATGATGGCTACCGCTACATCCTATTCATAATAGATGTATTCTCTAGATATTTGTGGCTAATTCCTCTGAAAAATAAATCGCCTGAAACAGTTGCTAAAGCTACGAAAACGCTGATGTTGAATGAAAACAGGATTGCTGGCTATTTTTGTACGGATATGGGTAAAGAATTTATAGGCCGCGCTTTTCAGAACATGCTCACAGAGTTTAATATCAGTTACTACACTAGCAATTCTATACATAAGGCCTCTTTAGCTGAAAGAGTTCAACGTACCATAAAGGAAAGCTTGCATCGCTATTTTACCCATGAAAACACATACAGATATACAAACATTCTGGGATCATTGGCCTCGTCATACAACCGTTCACACGACCGTACGATTGGCACAACACCTAACGAAGTTTTAGAAAGAGGTACGCGCCCAGAGCCTGATGTGAGAAGAGATGGAGCACCGCCACCACACTCTACACGTTTCAAAATCAATGATAATATAAGGCTATCGCGTTTGGGAAATAAATTCGCGAAGGGATTTGAGCAAGGATGGACATGTGAGATTTTTAAAGTTAGTGCTGTGAAACTTAAAGGCGAGATAATGATGTATTACGTTGAAGATCTGAATGGGGAGGAAACCGGAGGAGGCTTTTACCGCGAGGAATTGCAGAAAGTCGCATTTAATTTCGGAAAAAAATGTGTTTAAAATTGAAAATATTTTAGGCAGCAAAGGTTCAGGAAAGAGAAAAATGTACCTGGTGAGATGGCTAGTGTACCCAGAAAGTTTCAACACCTTTTAAAAGCCACTGCAATAATGAAGCTTAAATAGTATGCAACATGGCGCCTAACCACTTCTATGTCACACTCCCTTCCTCTTCTGTCTGTACATCCTGGCATCACTCTGGCCAACTTTGTGACAGAACTCCATGGGCCCATTGAGTTGAAACGTGATTCGTACGAAGTTGGTGTTTGTGAATTCCAGTTAGCCACCAAATTTTTAACTCTTGAAAATGAACAGATCATATTTCTGATCCTTAGAAGATTCGATGAGTGTGAAAAATTAGTTATATGTATACCAAATGGCTGGTTAGGCCTTCTAAACCAACTGACGGATTTCTAAGCCAACTGTCAAGAATATCTGACTAGCGCAATCTGGCAGCTGAAAAGTTAATTAATATATACACCTGCCTTCTATGTCTTCTACGTCAACTGGTGGATTAAGCCAACTGGTGGATTACGCCAACTGTCGGATAATATCAACTGGCGGAAAGCCCACTGTCAAGAATATATGTTTTAATTAAATAAAGAGCGCAATATGGCAACTCAACCCTAATAAAGTATACCTGAACAAGCCATTTAAACCTTCTAAGTCAGATTAAGCCTCCTAAGCGAAGTGGCGGATTATGGTTAGGACCTTATAAGACAGCTGGCGCTCGGATCAACTCTCATTATGCGTCTGAAAGGAGCCAGGCGAACACCCATCTCTCCTTCTTAGGTTAAGGCTTAGATTAGGTTTCCCTTTTGGGGGGATGAGGCCGTCCCACCTTCTCCCCCGAAGACCCTCCTCCTTTCTCTCCCTCTCTTAGGTTAGGTATACCCCTTTGGGGGGTGAGGCCGTCCCATCTTCTCCCCAACTTGCTGGGGGAGTTCCCCTTCATTGCAGCTTGGGGGATAACCCCTCCCCTTGTTGCATAACCCTCTCCCCCTTTGTTGCATAACCCTCTCCCCCTTTGTTGCATAACCTCTTGCAACATTCCCCCTCCCTCTTTTGCAACATTGGTCAACATCTGCAATTGCATTGCGTTCTAACTTTGCGGTCAGACTACTAATGTCGAAACCTTTTCGTTTCATTGAGCCCTCTGGTTTGATATATTACACGATTTTCTTTTTGTTTTTTTTTGTTGAAAAGCTATAACTATCCTTGCTCTTGGGTGAAGGTCACAATTCAGGTCATTACAAGTATCATAATTACCTTTGTTTTATCGAGACATTTGATATGATAGGTCATACGGCACAGTTTATACTGATTTTAGAGAAAAAAACAGTGGTCACCTGATTGACAAGAACCTCGTGCGTGTGACCTGGTGACCTGGGGGGGTTGCACGTGTCCTACAAAATGCCTTTGTTTTATCACAAAGATCATTTTGACACTAGAACTGGCTTACTAGAAGCCGCTTTGGGAAGCCGATCTAGAGACATTGTTAGCATTTGATCTTCAAACCTTGATTGACCTTGACCTTGACCATGGAACCTTTGCCCTTTAAGATAAAAAATTTCGGTCATCCCATAGAAAATCTGTACTGAAATTCAAGCTTTTGACCACCGTTGCGGCAAATTTGCCGATATTCCCCTAACTATACCGTTTACATATGCGTAATCTTCGGAAATTCTGTAATATTACAAACTATTTAAAATTAAAATTCTACTCTAGCCAAGTAGCTTCCCTGAAGGTGAATGTCTATTCGAAGGTCTTAACTCCCGCGAGTTCTCATCAAACTTCCCTTCATTTGAGAACTCCCAGTGCTCTGAAACTAGACCCGACCAGCGCCTCCTAATATATTTACTGTAAAAGGGTACATTACTACTTCTGTATTAAACTATAAAACTTTCTCTAGCAAGCTAAGTTAGATATATCGCGTTTCTTCTAAAAAGTACGAACAATATTATATCCCTGAAATTGAAAACATCCATTCGTAGGTTCTCTCTCTCTCTCTCTCTCTCTCTCTCTCTCTCTCTCTCTCTCTCTCTCCTGAGAGAGTGGGAGAGAGAAATCCATAAAGTGGAGCTGGAATATTAAAACAAAAAAAAGCCTTAAATTTTTCTTCCAAAAGAAAAAAGAGGTCAAAAATGCGCCTTCCTTTATTATCTGAATTTCCATCTTAATTCTCCACCTCTTAACTCTAACTTTATACTAAGACAAATGTATTTTGCAAATTTCATGTATTTCTTGATATAATTTCCAAATTAGTAAAGGAAAAAAATGGCGAGGGAAGATAGCGCATGCGTAAATAAGGGGAATGTATTGCCATCACTGAGGGCTGATAAAGAAAGAGAAATTAATTATACAAAAGTAGAAGATTTTCTCATACCCCTTGTTCCCCTTTCAATTTTAACTGCATGGAAAAAAATTTGCTCTATAATTTGTGTTTCGAGCAAATTTTTTTTATTTCTTTAATGCATTATAATTTATATATCTATCTATCTATCTCTCTATATATATATATATATATATATATATATCAGTGGCGACGGAGGGGGGGGTCAGGCAGGTCATGCTCAGTTTGACCTGTTATTTCTCCTGCTAGGGACTTAAAAACTAACATAAAAAAACTAACTACACAATCCCATCTCTTGTCAAGCTGTCAGGAAAAATTCCATCCATCCATCTATCATCTAATCCCCATTTCCCCAGTGAGGGTGGGGAGAGAGACGCGGAAGAGAGGGAAGATATGTGGCTAAAAGTTTTGAATCAGATATCTTTACTTTATAAAACATGTTATAATGACCATGTTAGGATTTATAAATAAGGTTATATAGCTATTTGCATATACACTCTGACTGTACATAAAGTTAATTATTACTGCATTATTATGCATCTTCTCAATTAACAATGCCTTACAACTCTCATAAAAATGCCCAATTCCAGGTCTTTTCAGGCAAACAATTTTAAGTCTGACGTCTCTCTTCGAAACATGTTATGATGTAAATCTTATGATTTATTTATAATGTTATAAAGTCATTTGGATATTCACTACAGTATACGTAAAGTTAATTAGTATTTTAGTTGATTTATTACATTGTGTCCACCGAATAACCAAATTTTTAATGTTCGAAGTCAGGCAAATTCGTATCTGCCTGGCGACTTGCTGCTGTGCCAAATATATGTTATTTTCTTGAATTATAAACATTTAAAAGCAATATTTGCATATCATACTGGCAATTGGGTATTTCCATATATTCTACTTTTGCATAGTACTGTAAATTTTAGGAAATTTAATACACAACATATGGAAAATGTTCATTTTATATAAAATCTGTCACATCTGCGTCATGGCTGTCGCATGGCTTAGCTCTCACTGTGAGTTGGCCTTTATTCGTGTTCTGTGTATCCTAGCTTGTGAATTTTGTCATGAAATGTAATATAAAAGGAGTGGTGTTTTGGGTAGCCTAATTTGTAAATTTAATCATGGAAGGCGATATAAGGGATTTAAAATCGAGGCCATTTAGTTGAAGAAGCATCGAAGAAAAAAACTAATAATTCAAAAAGGTCGGCCTTTATCAGTTCTGGCGTGTAGTGTGGGCAATAGATCTTTTCAGACGAGTTGGTATTCTCAAATTGACTGGTTATGTGGAAGTATTGACAATCAAAAATTTTATTGTTGGCCGTGCTTGTTGTTTAAACAAGAGAAAAACAATCTTGGACTGATCAAGGCTATAGTAGTATGAAAAACATTTTGGGTGACAGTGCTATTCACGCAAAATCTTCATCTCACCTTAGCAATTTTAAAGCTTGGAAGTGTTTTGGAAAAACCAGTATTGAAAATGCAATTAGCAGAACATACGAGATAGAAAGAGAAAATCACATTCAGAAAGTTGATGAAAATAGACAGTATCTGAAGCATTTAGTGAATACTGTTTTATATTTAAGTGAGCAGGAATTAGCATTTCGTGGACACAACGAAAGCAGTGTTGATAATAATAATAAAGGCAATTATAGAGAGCTTTTAAGTTATTTTGCATAGCTAGACATTGTTTTTTCCACTAGATTAGTTGCAAAGGAAGGGTCTTCAGGGTTTTCTGGGTTGTCGAGTATCACATAGAATGAACTTATAACTTCGATTGATAAAGTTATTGGTAACATTATTCTCGAAGAAATCGAAAAGGCTCCGTTTATTTCGAATGAAGCTGACGAAACTACAGACTGTTCTGTTCAGTGTCGTTCATTAATCATTATTAGATACATTCATAATTACGATATCAAAGAGCGTTTTTATGGTTTTTTTCAACGTAAGTGCAGACAGAAAAGCTAGTGGTTTAGCGCAAACAATGTCAAAGTGCTTACAGTCATTTAGTAATGTAGAAAATAAATTGGTTAGTGAAACATATGATGGAGCTGCAGTGATGGCTGGTGAATTAAACGGAATGCAAGAGAAACTGAGACAGTGCGGTTACAAATATGCTCATTTCATTCACTGTTATGTGCACACACTGAATTTAGTCATTATTAAAGTAGGGTATCATTTACCAGGTGTCAAACTTTTTTCTCTCACTTGAAGGCATTTAATAAATTTACTTCCTCAAGCACAAAGAGAAAGAATGTATTCAATAATTTTAAAGTTACCATTCCAAGTTTAAGTGAAACACGCTGGTGCTATCGGTCAAGAACAGTATCAGCTATATTACGTCAGTGTGGAGCATTTTGAATGATGAAATCTCGTGGGATGAAGATAGCTTAAACCAGGCTGAAAACCTTTACGCAAAACTAGATGACTTTTTATTTATGTTTTATTTTTGCTGCTTTGAAGAATTACTTAGCAATGCTGAAAAACTATTTGATGTTTTACATTGCAGAATAATGGACATGGAATTTGCAAAAAAGAAAATGATTTGATTAATTTTCTGGAAGGAAAAATCAATGACAAAAGTTATAAAGAAATTCTTAAAAAGACATGTGACAGAGTAAGTTGTCCGACCAGGAAAAGTGACAGACTTTTAAAGAACTTTACTTTAGCATTCTGAATACCTCTCTAACAGCCTTGAAGGAACGATTTGAATGCATTCAGGAGTTCTCATTTTTTGAGCTGTTGAATTCATTAATATTTGCAGTATATGAAGAAAATTTCCCCAAAAACCTAATAGAAGCACTTGAATATAAGTACAGTAATCTATGAAAATAAAAACCCACTCTAATAGACAGAGTTTATTTCCACAACAGTTTCGACGCCCACTGGCATCCTCCTCGGGTGGATACAGAAACAGGAATGAACCAAAACAAGAGGGAAAAACAATCCAGGGACCGACCGTTAAGAAATTCGCACCTAGGTTAGATCCCATTCTCCCGACACCGGAAGGGCATTTTCATTAAGTACATTCGCCCAAATTTAAAACTATCTTCCTGTTCTAAACATACAGATTCTATTATTTTTTTATTTTTTTTTACATAATTATTACATTTATTATTAAATTTATTACATTTAATATTGCATAATTATTTATTACAGAAATTATAAATTTATTATTACATTGGTTATTACATTGTTGTTTATTATACAGAACTTATAAACCGAAAAACGAATGAAAAAGGCGATTAGGAAACAATCCAGAGACCATTGGGAAATTTGCACCTAGGTTAGATACCGTTCTCCCGACACCGGAAGGGCATTTTATTACAGGGTCCGCTTATAAGTACATTCCCACAAATTAAAACTATCTTCTTGTTCTATACATACAGATTCTAATATTTTGACATAATTACTGCATTTATTATTGCATTTACATTTTTTTTTTTTAACATTTATTATTATTACCTTTACCCTAATTATTAAATTTATAATATTACCTTTATTATTACATCTGTTGCATTTATATTTATTTCCACATTTATTACTTCCATTATTACATTTACTAAAAGCGAGTAAGGAAACAATCCAATCCAGAGACCTTTAAGAAATTCACACTTAGGTTCGAACACGTTCCCACGACTCCGTAAGGGATTTTTTGACCAAGAATCTCATTAAAGGGTCTAACTTATAAGTACCTTCGCACAAATTAAAATGATCTACTTTTTCTATACACACAGATTCTATTATTTTTCTTTTGACATAATTATTACATTTATAAAGTACCTTACTTGATTCCCAATCTATAGCATGATTATTTTGGCTGGCGTGATAAAAATGGAATTATTAGTATTACAACTTCTGAAGGCATATTTGTGGATGGGAGAACGACAAACAATTACCTTTTCTAGATGTTTTGGTCATTAACGAAAGCGGAAAGCCCAATTTCACGGTCTATAGAAAACCTACTCATTGTAATTCGTACATTCATTATTTTTCATATCATGATGAAGGGGTTAAAAGCTCAA
Organism: Bathynomus jamesi; assembly: GCA_023014485.1. NCBI lineage: Eukaryota > Metazoa > Arthropoda > Malacostraca > Isopoda > Cirolanidae > Bathynomus > Bathynomus jamesi. The sequence goes on along the minus strand of JAJOZX010011636.1, from coordinate 60,109 downwards.
TTATTTCTTCCATGTTTCTAAGAGCATTCAGGATTTGTAGCCCACATTTGCTGGACCCGGAAAATTCAAAGATTTGGAACATTTTTAAGGATTTAAAATATCCCGAGTGGTTTATCAGAAAGGCGTATTTTAAAGCCAGGAAATCTTTTTATGCCCCTCCGGAACCTTCAGTTAACCAAAAACAATATGTGAGTTTGCCCTACATTGCCGGCTTAGAAAGAGTAAAACCGTTGACGAAAGATTTTAAGTTTGCTTTGGCGTTCAAATATTCGTCTACCGTGAAAAGTAAATTGGTTAGGAATAACGTTGCAAAACAGGAACAAGCTTGTGTCTACAGGATTCCCTGTAAAAGTTGTGATTTAGTATACGTGGGAGAAACTGGAAGAAATATTGAAACCCGTATTAAAGAACACAAATATGCCTTCAGAAATTGTAATACTAATAATGCCATTTTTTATCACGCCAGCCAAAATAATCATGCTATAGATTGGGAATCAAGTAAGGTACTTTATAAATGTAATAATTATGTCAAAAGAAAATTAATAGAATCTGTGTGTATAGAAAAAGTAGATAATTTTAATTTGTGCGAAGGTACTTATAAGTTAGACCCTTTAATGAGATTCTTGGTCAAAGAATCCCTTACGGAGTCGTGGGAACGTGTTCGAACCTAAGTGTGAATTTCTTAAAGGTCTCTGAATTGGATTGTTTCCTTACTCGCTTTTAGTAAATGTAATAATGGGAGTAATAAATGTGGAACTAAATATAAATGCAACAGATGTAATAATAAAGGTAATATTATAAATTTAATAATTAGGGTAAAGGTAATAATAATAAATGTTAAAAAAAAATGTAAATGCAATAATAAATGCAGTAATTATGTCAAAATATTGGAATCTGTATGTATAGAACAAGAAGATAGTTTTAATTTGTGGGAATGTACTTATAAGCGGACCCTGTAATAAAATGCCCTTCCGGTGTCGGGAGAACGGTATCTAACCTAGGTGCGAATTTCTCAATAGTCTCTGGATTGTTTCCTAATCGCCTTTTTCATTCGTTTTTCGGTTTATAAGTTCTGTATAATAAACAACAATGTAATAACCAATGTAATAATAAATTTATAATTTCTGTAATAAATAATTATGCAATATTAAATGTAATAAATTTAATAATACATGTAATAATTATGTAAAAAAGATTAAAAAATAATAGAATCTGTATGTTTAGAACAGGAAGATAGTTTTAAATTTGGGCGAATGTACTTAATGAAAATGCCCTTCCGGTGTCGGGAGAATGGGACCTAACCTAGGTGCGAATTTCTTAACGGTCGGTCCCTGGACTGTTTTCCCTCTTGTTTTGGTTCATTCCTGTTTCTGTATCCACCCGAGGAGGATGCCTGTGGGCGTCGAAACTGTTGTGGAAATAAACTCTGTCTATTAGAGTGGGTTTTTATTTTCATATTTTGACCTTCGCGTAGAAAAAAAGTGAAGTTTTTTGCATTTAATACAGTAATCTATTTGACGTAAAAGCTTCAACGTCAGAATAAAAAAAAACATCTATCAGAACTCCGATTTTTGTCAGTGCAAATATGCAAAAGAAATTTTAAAGCTTTGTCTTGACCTTGGACTTAGAACAGCCTTACCTGAAACGATCAAATTAATTCTGCTCCTTTTGATAATCCCTGTAACCAGTGTGTCAACGGAAAGAAGTTTTTCAACGCTTAACAGAATAAAGAGGTACCTACGGAATACCATGTCAGAGGAAAGGCTGTCTAGTTTAACAAGAATTGCCATAAAGAAATTGTAACATCGTCAGAGAAGAATAAAATGTTGCACGACAAAGTAATTGAAGAATTTGCATTAAAACCAAGAAGATTGGAGTTCATGTATAAATAGGCTGACCATACGTACCGTTTTGAACGGGACAGTACCGTTTTGTATGGGTTCTGTCACTGAAGAATAATTGTAAGCTCAATATGTTTATGTACTTACTTTTTCATGAATACAGAATATTACATAACCCCCGTCCCTTTTTTGCCATCCCAATGTCCCGTTTTTGTCTCAAGGAAATATGGTCAGCCTATGTATAAATAAATAAGGTAAGGCAATGTTTTATTTCCTAACTTTATGTCAGTTAAAAATATGGATCTTTTCCAAATGGACGACCCCACGGGATTTAGCTGAAAATTTATATACTAATAAATTTTTATATTCTAATATCGAAAATGACATTATTTTCCTGGAGAAATATGCGCAATATACCAAATTTTTTTTATTTATATGCGCACTAGTTTGCATGGCGCATGACCGTTATTTAAATTATGTAGTGTTATGTAGTGGGTTTTACAAAATAGAACGCAGAAAATACCTTCATTTATTAAAATTTGCAATATTTAAAAATATTTTAATAAATAAATCTTCATTTGCATACCTTTTTCTCCATACGAACTCGCATAAACAGTAATTTTTGTTGTTGTTATTAATGTTTATTTGTTGCTGGTTTAGACCTAGTTTAGTCTGAATATTATTGTTGTAGTGTGAGCATATGATAATGCAGTGCTGTGATCTATCTACTTGCGAGTTGCCCCGGGTCAATTGAATGCCAGGTTAGGTCAATGGAATGCCCTGTTAGGTCAACTGTACGCCCTTCATGATTGGTTAGGTTAAGTCATGATATTTTCGTTAGTTTTAACGAAAATATCACTACTTAACCTAACCAGTCGTCAAGGGCATACAGCTGATCTAATCGGCCATTCAATTGGCCTAACCGGATTCAGTTGACCGGGAGCCACACAGCAACCTCGTATCTGGGCGTCATGAGCGGTGTAAACTAGATAACGGTCATGCGCCATGCAAACAAGTGCGCATATAGATGCAATTTTTTTCGTATGTTGCGCATATTTCTACAGGAAAATAATGTCATTTTCTTTATTAGAATATAAAAATTTATTAGTATACAAATATTCAGCTAAATCCTATAGGGTCGTCCATTTGGAAAAGATCCAAAACTATTCTAATTATCATACACAGTACATATCACAGTGAAACAAATATCAAATTATACAGTATATATACACACACACGAGGGTAATTCAATAAGTATCCACACTTTTTATTTTTACAATTTTATTTTCACATCTGATAGATTATAAACACATCACTTCTCAACATAGTCTCCCTGTTTCTCAATACACTTAGTCCAGCGATTTACAAGCTTCCTAATGCCATCACAAAAGAATGTTTTTGACTGTGTGCGTAGCCAGTCGTGCACCGCCTCCTTCAGGTCATCATCGCCTTGGAATCGCTGACCTCTCAAAGCGTCGTTTAGTGGTCCAAACAGGTAAAAATCCGAAGGTGCCAGGTCTGGACTGTAGGCTGGATGGTCGAGAACTTCAAAATTAAGTTCTTGAAGGCATTTTCTAGTCTGTGCAGCGGTATGAGGGCGCGCATTGTCGTGTAACAGAATAACACCTTCCGACAACCTACCTCTCCGTTTTGTGCGAATTGCTTGCTTTAACTCATTCCGAAGCATGTCAGAATACGATGCACTTGTTACTGTAGTTCCACGCTCTAGTTAATGTTCAAGGATAATGCCTCGTGTATCCCAAACAGTGTTAGCATAACTTTACCTGCTGACGGCTGCGCTATGAACTTGCAATGGGAGATGTTGGATGCTGCCATTGCATGCTCTGTTGTTTGCTTTCTGGTTCATAGTGATGGATCCAGGTTTCATCTCCAGTGATAATGCGCTCCAAAAAGTTTTCACCTTCATTATGATACCGCGCCAAAAGACGAGAGCAGATGTCCATACGATAATAAAAACCCACTCTAATAGACAGTTTATTTCCACAAAAATTTCTATGCCCATAGGCATCCTCTTCGGGTGGATACAGAAAAACGAATGAACCAAAAACAAGAGGGAAAACATTCCAGGGACCATTAAGAAATTCGCACCTAGGTTAGATCCCGTTCTCCAGACAGTGGAAGGGCATTTTTTATTAAAGAGACCCGCTTATAAGTACATTCGCACAAATTTAAAACTATCTTCTTGTTCTATACATACAGATTCTATTATTTTTTATTTTTTATATAATTATTACATTTATTACATTTAATATTGCATTATTATTTATTACAGAAATTATAAATTTATCATTACATTGATTATTACATTGTTGTTTATTATACAGAAATTATAAACCGAAAAAAGAATGAAAAAGGCGAGAAGGAAACAATCCAGAGACCATTAAGAAATTCGCACCTAGGCTAGGCTAGATCCCGTTCCCCCGACCACAGAAGGGCATTTTTATTAAAGGGTCACGCTTGTAAGTACATTCGCACAAATTAAAACTATCTTCTTGTTCTATGCATACAGATTCTATTATGTTCACATAATTACTGCATTTATTGTTACATTTACGTTTTTTTAACATTTATTATTATTATCTTTGCATTTATTATTGCATGTACATTTATTACTATTACGTTTATATTATTCCATTTACATTTTACCGAAAAAATGAATGAACCAAAAGCGAATAAGGAAACAATCCAGAGACCTTTAAGAAATTCACACTTAGGTTAGACCCTGTTCACCCGACGCCGTAAGGGATTTTTTGACCAGGAATCTCATTAGACGGTCCAGCTTATAAGTACCTTTGCACAAATTAAAATTATCCACTTGTTCTATCCATAGAGATTCTATTATTTTTCGTATGACATAATTATTGCATTTATAAAGTAACTTACTTCATTCCCAATATATAGCATGATTATTTTGGCTGGCGTGATAAAAAATTGCATTATTAGTATTACAACTTCTGAAGGCATATTTATGTTCTTTAATACGGGTTTCAATATTTTCCAGTTTGTCCTACGTATACTAAATCACAACTTTTACAGTGAATGCTGTAGACACAGGCTTGTTCCTGTTTTGCAACGTTATTCCTAACCAATTTACTTTTTACAGTAGACGAATATTTGAACGCCAAAGCAAACTTAAAATCTTTCGTCAAAGGTTTTACTCTTTCTAAGCCGGCAATGTAAAGCAAACTCAAATATTGTTTTTGGTTAACTGAAGGTTCCGGAGGGGCGTATAAAGATTTGCTGGCTTTAAAATATGTTGGACCTGGAAAATTCAAAGATTTGGAACATTTTTAAGGATTTAAAATATCCTGAGTGGTTTATCAGAAAGGCGTATTTTAAAGCCAGAAAATCTTATGCCCCTCGGGAACCTTCAGTTAACCAAAAACAATATGTGAGTTTGCCTTACATTGCCGGCTTAGAAAGAGTAAAATCTTTGACTAAAGATTTTAAGTCAAAGTGCTCCCGTCACAGAATGGGAAACTTTTCCCCCTCACTCGTTCTTATATATATTGAGATATTGGTTAATAGATTAGTTGCGACATTCACATAATAAGGTTTCTCATATGTAATGCTCAAGCTCTGTCCTCTCTGATTGAGAATGTGAGCGATAAACAGCAGGCGTACCTGGGTATCACCAACAAACTGATGATCCGCGATATTGCCGTAAAGATAACACATGTCTGGGTCAGGGTGGCCATCGTTCAACTTTTCCAATTTCAGCTAATACATTAGGCCCTACAAGTCATGTTGTGTTTCGTGAAAGGTATCTCTTTGGAGGGCTGCACCATATCGACCCTCGGGCATAATTGTGAACAGGTCTTTGTCTTTAATATTTCTAGTAATCGTTGATTTTAACATCAACGTGTGGGCAGGCGTGTCTATGTTTACGACTTCAAAAAGTAAATCTGCGGTTAGGTACGAATTTTCAAGACTCTTATTTAAACCCCACACAATATCCGAAGCTGTGTCATAATAACGAAGCACAAGTGTTACTATTGTGCTATAGTACTATGTCCCACCGAACAAGACTGATCGCATAGTATCATCTAAGGTTATGCCTAATTTTTCACACTCGTCGAATCTCCTAAGAACCACAAAAATGACCTGTTCCTTTTCAACAGTTAAAAAATTGGTGGCGAACTGAAATTCACAAATTCCAACCTTATATGACTCATGACCCAATCCTATGGGGCCGTGAAGTTCTGTTACAAAGTTGGCCAGTGTGTTGCCAGGATGTACAGACAGAGAAGAAGAGGACGGGAGCATGACATAGAAGTGGGTTAGGCGCCATGTTGCATACTATTTTACCTTCATTATTGCATCAGCTTTTATATAGGTGTTGAAGCTTTCTGGGTACCCTAGCCATTTCACTAGGTACAATTTTCTCTTTTCTGTACCTTTGCTACCAAAATTTTTTACAATTTTAAACACATTTTTTCCTAAATTAAATATCACTTTCTGCAGCTTCTCGCAGTAAAAGCCTCCTGCGATTTCTTCCCCATTCAAATCTTCAACATAATATATCATTATCTCGCCTTTAGGTCTCATAGTTCTAACTTTAAAAATCTTACGTTTCCAACCTTGCTCAAATCCCTTCCCGAATTTATTACCCGAACGGGACAGACTTACATAAATAATTAATAATTTTGAAACGCGCAGAGTGTGGCGGCGTTCTACGAATATCTCTTCTCATCTCACGCTCTGTGTGCGTACCTCTTTCTAAAACCTCGTTAGGTGTTGTCCCAATCGCACGGTGGTGTGAACAGGTGTAGGATGAGGCCAGCGAATCCAGAATGTCTATATATCTGCATGTGTTTTTATGTGTACAATAGCGATGCATGCGTTCCTTTATGGTACGTTGAACTCTTTCAGCAAAAGAGGCCTTATGTATAGAATTGCTAGTGTAGTAGGTGATATTAAACTCTGTCAGCATGTTCTGAAAAGCTCGGCCTATATATTCTTTCCCCATATCCGTACAAAATTAGCTTGGAATCCTGTTTTCTTTCAACATCAGCTTTTTGGTTGTTGTTATTGTTGTTGTTGTTTAGCCGATCATCCCACCCTGATCGAGCAAGCCGGCGGCACGCAGGTAACCGATCGCCCTCTCCGGAGTGGAACAGAGGTTCAGCGCACTAGTGATGTTGTGTTGTGTTCGTTGTTGTGCTACAGCGGTACAGTCTGTCATAATGTGTTCAATTGTTTGTGGTGTGTCCTGGCACAGGTGGCAGGTGTCGTTTATGGAGTTGTCTAGTCTGTGTTTATATGTCCGTAAGTTGGGGTGATGTCCACATCGGAATCGTGCTAAGTTAACTCGATCCGATCTGCTCAGGCTGATCTCTGACCTGTTAATGGGTGGCGGCTTCGCACCTAGGACCGCATTTGGACTGAGTCGTGTCAGTGCTTTGTGGGTTAGGTGTGTGTGTATGTGTTTTCTGTACTGTGTGATGTCTGTGTGGTGTGGTATGGAATGGAGTAGTTGGTTATAATGTCTCTCTGGTGTTACCTTAATGGTGCGAGGTGTTGGTGCATGATTGTACATGTAGTGGCAAAGGTGATGTGGGTTAGTTGTCGCTGCTGCCATGAATTGTGTTCCCCTCATGTCTAAATGTTCCCTAACTTTCAGTATTTTTGTTTCTGTGTGCAGGTGTTCATTCGTGTTGTTTGAGTGCATCCTGTAATGATACGAAGTGCGTTGTTTTGTATTGTCTGTAAGGTGTTTATGTGTGTGTTTGAGATAATGGGTGCCCAGCATGGGCTAGCATAGTCCATAACTGAGCGAATATATTGTTTGTATATGAGTGATGTTGTTTCCTGCTGGTGTCCAAAGTTTGTGCCTGTTAGTACCCTAAGCGTGTTAAGTCTTGACGTACATTTGTTTTTAATGTCCTGAATGTGGTTTTCAAAAGATAATGATGTGTTGTATGTGACCCCAAGTATTTTGGTCCTGTGAGTGTGTGGAATGTTGATATTGTTTAGTGTAAGCTGTGGAATTACCTGGTGTTCTTTTGTGTTGCTTGTAAGCAAGGTGATGGTTGATTTTGTGGGCGCTACTTTGAGTCTATTGTGTGTGAGGCAGTCTTGTATACTGTTTATGTATGTTTGTAGGTTATTTGTAGCGGTGTCGATGTTGTTGTGGGTGGATGTTAGAGTGATGTCATCTGCATATGATGATAAGGTAAGCTTGTTATCTATGGGTGTTGGAATGTCATGCATGTATAAGTTGAAGAGTGTTGGTGAGAGAACAGAGCCTTGAGGGACCCCGTTCGGAAAAAGCTTGTTTTTGGATGACTTGCCATTAAATGTGACATGTGAGTATCTTCCTGAAAGATAGTTGCTCAGCCACCTTTTGGTGTTATTGTGCATGTTTGTGTTGAGTATTTTGTTTATGAGAGGGAAGCGTGGGATAGCATCAAATGCTTTACTAATGTCTATTGTTGTTAATAGTGTACGTTGAGCTGGTAGTCTGGAGTTGATTCCATCCATGATGTGCTGCGTGAGGTTAGTGAGTAATGTCGTGGTTGAGTGGTGAGGTCTGAATCCATGTTGAGTAGGCGATAGTGGTGTGTTGGTTGGTGATTTGTAAGATTAGTCTTTCTGTTACTTTGGAAGGTGTGCATAGTAAAGTAATGGGTCTATAGGAAGCTGGTTCTGTTGGATTTTTGTTTGGTTTGAGTTGTGCAATAATTTTACCTTGTTTCCATATGTCAGGAATAATACAGTGTTGGTATGAATATGTGCTGATATTAGTGAGAGCTAGTATTCCTTGTGGGCCCAAGTGTTTAAGGTGTATGTTAGATATGTTGTCTGGTCCAGTAGCCTTCGAATTCTTAATGTTTTTGGTGATTTTGGTGGTCTGGTCTGTATTGAAGGGTGTAATGGTCGTGTCGAGTCTGTAGGTTTTCTTGTATCTGGCTGTTTGTCTGTCTGCGTGTTTCTGGTTGTTGTCTCTGTTTAAGTGACTTATCTTTGCGTAGTGATTAACTAGAATGTTAGCTTGTTGTGTGTATGTTGGGATATTATTTTGGCTGCGATAGCCGCGTGTGAGGTGTGAATGCCGCTGTTAGAGTGGGTAATGCTGTTTATAGTCTTGTATAGCCTGGATGTATCTGTGGAGTGGTTTAGTGTTGTTATGAATTCCCTGAATGTTTCTGTTTGTTTTTCTTTGAGTTTGTTGTTTATTTCAGTGTTGAGCTGCTGTATCTGCTGTTTTATAACTTCTGTGTGTGGTGTTTGTGTGTTATATTTGAGGTTGTTACGTTGCCTTATGAGGTGGGCTATTTCTCTAGTGTAATTTGGGTTGTATTTCCTAATGTTGCCCTTGGGTAAGTATTTGTTTGCATTATTGATGATCTGATTAAATGTCTTGAGTGTTGTATTGATGTTTATGATGGGTGTGCTGTTTAATGTGGTGAATTGTTCCTCAGTCTGTATTTTGAACTGTTCCCAATCAGCTTTCTTGTAATTTCTGTAAGTGTGCCTAAGGCTGTTGGGGCAGAGTGTAGAATGTGTTGTAATGATGATGGGCAGGTGGTCTGATGACAGTTGTTTTTCTGTTTTCCATTGTGTATGTGTTGCTAGTGAGGGGGAACAGAACGTTATGTCTTGGGAGGAGTTTGAGTATCCTGCTTGATGTGGTATGTGTGTATGTTCTGTATTGTTAAGAATGAAGAGGCTGTTTAGTTGTGTGGCTATGTTGGCGCCTCTGGTGTTGCTTTGGTTGTGCAGGTACCAACTAGTGTCTTTGGGGTTGAAGTCTCCTCCTAAGATGACATTAGTGAGAGAGGCCAGATTGTGTAACTGTGGATTGTAATTGGCTGGCACCTGAGGTGAACTATCTGGTGGGATGTAAATGTTGATTAGTGTGGTGTTGTTTTGCGCGTGTCTTAATGTTAACTGCCTGTATTTCTATCGTGTTATCTGCTTGGATTGTGTTTGTAATGTTTTGGGTAGCATCACTGTAGCTAATGCTTTTACGTATGTAAGTGATGAGTCCACCCCCGTTACCCTCAGTACGATCATGACGGATCGCCGTGAAGTCAGAGATGGTGGGTGTTTTGTGTGTGCGTTTTAGTTTTGTTTCTTGTATAAGTGCTAGATGAATGTTTTGTTTGTTTACGAATTCCCTAAGCTGCATGATTTTGTTTGTGAGGCCATCTACGTTGTACTGTAATATGTTAATATTATACTTCTGTATGTGTCTCATGGTGCTATTGTGTCTATGTCCTTGTGTATGGTGACCAGAGCTGGGCACCGCAAACTCAAAATCACTTCCGCAATCGCAAATCCGCAAACTCAAACCTTACCTTCCGCAACCGCAAATCCGCAAACTGCTTGCCATTTTTGGTGCCGCAAACGCAAATCCGCAAACGCAAACCATATTTCCAACTTTTACAGTGCTGGGCACTTCCGCAAACACTTCCGCAAACCGAAAATTCCGCAATCGCAATTTTAACTATAAAAAGTATCCAAAACATTAAAGAGGTATAAAAAGTTTTTATATCTTTTTAATGTTTAATGTTTTAGCCTTGTTTTTATTAAAAACAAGGCTAAATAATTTATTACAATAAATCACTTTTGTAGAAGAAATAAAAATACTACATATATTGATATATTACATTGAACAAAAACACCTCCTGCAAGTAAATAGTAAATAAATTAAATAATAAATTTAATCATTTGAATTTCATAAATTTTGAGACTTAGACACGTTAGAGAAGACTGTACTGTAACTGTAGTAACTGTACACACATTACATTACACAAGTTAAATTAAGTTAACACTGTGACTGTACACAACTTGAACTCACTGTACAACTCAACCCCGCTAGCCTCTACAAGTGTACGCCTCTGGCTTTGTCAACAAGTTCAGTCGTCCTCCTCCAGTAACTGAGCCAAATCCAGTTTTAATAAGTCCATGTTCCCCTTCATGAACACGAGATGTTCGAAGTTGTCAGAGGTCAGGCTGGCCCTTTTGGGAAATTTGCGGAAAGATTTGCGTTTGCGGTCTTAGTTCCGCAACGCAAATTCACTAATTTGCGATGACTTTGCCGCAAACGCAAATCCGCAAACGAAAAACATACTTGCAATTGCGGAATTTGCGGTTTGCGGAAGTGTTTGCGGAAGTGCCCAGCTCTGATGGTGACATGTGTAAGTTGTAGTGGGGCCTGGATTAGTCTTAATGTCGCCAGAGATTAAGAGTAGTTCGGGGAGCAAGCAATTGCTCCCTGTAATTGAAAAAATAGCACGCTGAGAATAGGTCCGGCCCCGGCATCCGATCGGCACTCTGACCGTGCCACGCAACAGGCCGTCGACTGCCAGTCTGACCAACCGTAGACAGCCCGCTGCACGGAGATTTGAGGAAGTTTGGCCACCAGCGCGTTGATGTTTGGGTTTGACGTCGCCTCTTCTTCGCGTTGACATGTCCCGCGATGGAGGATGCAGCCACTGTTAGAAGCTTCCTCGTCAGCTGCTAACACTTTTTTCACGTTGTTCTAGCTACCTGTTCAGACGTTTTTCATAGACAAATCTCAGTTTTCTTCTTAAAACGGCTCTTTCTAATTTTAAAATTGATTAGTCAAGGAAGGAAGATGTTGACTTCTATTTTGCTGCAACAGTTGATGATATTTATGTTACTTTACTGATTAATGAAAATGATTAGGCTCTTCAAGTTATAAAAGATTTCTTTCGTAATAATTGATAAATACGAAACAAAACGTATATGCAAACAGGATGATGATGCTTAGACTACTCAAGTTGATGAAGTTTTCTCTTTCTCATATATTGTATCGACGTAATACTGTAAATATATTTAAAGTTTCTGCATAAATAACTTGTGTTTCACAGAAAACAAAGACTTCCCTCAATCTTCTATCACATCCAAACAGTCCAAACCTGAAGAGAATAGCTTTTTGGTAGCTTTAGCATCTGTTTCAGGCGATTTATTTTTCAGGGGAATTAACCACAGGTATCTACAGAATACATCTATTATGAATAGGATGTAGCGGTAGTCACCATTATGAAATGAATATCTTTGCATATCTGTTAAATCAGCTTGCCAAATACAGTTAATCGATGCCGCTGTTGTCTTGGCTGTTTTAAACCTTTTTCTCACCGGCTTATGAAGTGTATAAGCATTAGGCCGGGTCGTTTTTGCTTGAAAAATTTTTTGGGAAGTTTAATTTACCCTTTGTTACGAAAGTTTGTGAACCTACATAGGATGTATCATGACAAAGTTTCAAGCTTTTATATAAATATTTTGAGGTTCCACAAGTCACTTAAAGTTTTGGTGATTTTTTCAGATACTCCGTATAGTAAACTACAGCTCTTTGCTGACTTGCCATGATAGTTTACAAGGCAAATCACCCAGAATTCACCACGAGGAGGTGGCTGTAGGTCGAATTCCACACCATGCCCAACCCAACCTCCCTTCCGTTAGTTTTTACATGTAGTTTATTGACATTTGTATTCGCATTTTGACTCAAATGTAGGCATGTTTGATCTTGAAGCAATTCTTGACTTTATAAAACCATCTCTATTTTCATGGCCACAGACAGAAGCTGATGCTTCTGTTACAAGTTTGACATGTCTTTCCACAGCTTGTGAATGACATGGGTACTTTTTCAATAGAGGGTTAGTTTCATCATCCCTTACGATATGCTCTAACTGGGTGTTTGTTAAGCTTTTATCAGAGGTGGTTCATGTCTTGGGTAGTCTCCAAATCGAATTAAATCTGTGTAGTCTCTTGCCAAGAAATTAATTTTAGGCCGTCTAAATTATCTAATGCCCGAGGACACACTTTCCCTGGCTAAGAGAATGCGCCGGAAAACTAACTTTTTCATCACTTGCCTTTCATCAAATAACATCGAGACCAATAAAGTTTCTGGGTGAGCAAAATGTGCCACTCTTTCAATAACAGGATCAATGACTGCCTTAAGCTCATCAGGTAGGTATCTTGAACTGGATATCGTAAACCAGAGGTGCCTTGGTCCCTGGTAATAGTAAGGATTTCGCTTTATATTAAACCACGTTGGGGCATAAACGCGAACAATGAATTCGGTCAGAGTTTTCACGTTTTCTGACGGCTTTTTGGTTGCAACATACAGTCTAACTATCCTGTTAGCTGTCGTAAGCCATCTGGCATGGTTCAAAGAACCTGGGTTGCGGTTTTGATGGTTTTGGGAACATTGGCCTTCTATGACTGCATTACAAATTTCCATGAGATACTTTTGATCTTGGCTTAGATCGAGATTCCCTGGAATAGAAGGCATATTACTTGATTTGATTGCTTCAAACTTGACAATTGGCATCTTTTCGCACGCAGTAAGACTTTTGCCAACATTTCCAGCAGGGGCTTTTGGTCCTTTGGTTTTATCATCCAAATAATTAAACAAATGGCGGAGAGGTAGCTCATTGGTATGCAGCAAACACACGAACCAATGAAAAGGAGTATTGTAGTGTACTCTAGTTGCCTGATAACTCCATTATGTATGCCAGTGTTTACATTGGTTCCATCACATCCAATGACCTTCAGATTGTCTACCTTAATGTCACTGTAAAGAAACTTTATCACTCTCTTAGAAATGTTAGTTGAATTTCCAGTCACAGGAGTGAAGTGCCCAAGATATTTTGATTCTTTTTCAGCTATAAGCGTGATGTGTTCCTCAGTAATTGTTTTACTGTAGTACCTCCCATCCTTACAGATATTTGCTTTAGTTAAGTCCTTTCTTCCATCAAAATACACTGTTTCTATACTTTCTTCACTTGGTTTACTCAACTCCTCTCTGATCTTCTTTCTCTGCCGTCTCACCTTATTTTTACCCACAACATTGTGATAATCTCCAGAAGTAATGAGACCAAAATCTTCCAGAACAGCAGAGGCAACGGCTGCACCAGCTCTGTCTGATATTCCGAATCGATCACAAGTTTTTGCTAATGAAGGCAATTTGCGAGTGAGCTTATGTGCTTCACCTGATTTCTTTATACCTTCCTCAATGTGATCATCATCATCACGCTCTCTATCTGTATCTGTTGATGTGTCAGAATCAGGAATTGTATGAAAGTTATCCCAGTCCATTGGCTCTTCCTGGAAGTGGATGGGTTATTGATATCTCCATCTTCAATGTGTTTAGAAAATCGTGCTCTTTCTTGTTCTTTACGCTCAGATCTTATTTGCAGTTTCTTCGTTGTCTGTAAATCAATACTGCCTATTGCCATTTTTCGTGCACCTCTTTGGTCAATTAGGAAAGAACGTTCCATGGCAGGAACTTTTAGCTCTTTTTCACAAGTGCAAGAAAACAGATCATGGCATTTGCAGGCAGCAATATCAAAAAGCCTTTGATTTTTGGATTTGAACGCGGTCAGTTTAGATTCAAAATCTTTCCTTTTTCTACCAGTCTTCATCATATTTTTAGATTTTTCATGACAATCCTTTACTCTGGCTAATATTTGCTGTTCTGATATTATTGGAATTGATGCACTTTTCTAGATCTCTTTTACCTTTGATGCAACTATTCTTGCCACATCATTAGCATTTGGCCCTTTTTCCCCCTCACTAGCTATAAGTAAGAGATATCTTGTTTGTAAATATTCTTTTAAAACGTCTTCATATAGAGGAAGTTGATTTCCACTGAACTCAGCTTTCCAAAAAAGGGAAACAGCTGGACTCATGATTTTTTCAACATTTGCTTTCACTTTTACGGCCTCAGCCATTTCGGATAATTTGGGAAAGTCACTCTGTTAGTGTAACAACCCGTATTTAACTATTCAAATAATCAATTCTGAAAAGAAAAATTGTACATATAAATTATATATATTCTGGACGAAACAGTCAAGAAAAAACTTAATAGCAACAAGAATACAAAAAATACAAGAAAATCTTAGTTAGAAATCATAATTGTCAAATAATTAATAAAGTTTATGTATTTAAATAAAGTTTTAAAAGTTTTAAAGTTTTTTGTAATGTTTTACGTTTTACTTGCAATCTTCAGAGGACTTGCGGAACATCTAAAACTTGATCAATTTAGTTTTTTTAATCATTGTTGAGTATTCATAGTGCATCTACAAATTTCTTGGACACAGGCATATGGAAACACAAATTAAATTTTTCGACCCGGCCTAATAAGCATCCTGCTCCCACAAAACCCCGTCGTAGGAGTTTGGGCTAGAAATATCATAATAACGTTTTATTAATATGTTAGCCATTTGAGTATTTAGAGGCACGCGGGGAGGGTTGACCGTTGTTGTTTGGTCTCTTCTTTCTCCTTTTCAGAGATGCTACCGCTGAGGGTGATGGCGTGCTCAGTTGTGGCACATGCAAGGCTTGCTCCAAGTCTTTTAACCTGTTCAGTTTTACTATCAATGTTTTGGGGACATTTATTTTTTGTAGTCTTGCTTTAATATGCTTCCATCCTGATGGTGAGGGCCTATCCCACTTTCTTACCAGGTCATGATCGATGTCAACGATATTCGAGCGCTGTATCTTTGTTCCTTCAACAATGACTTCACCTGTATCGGTCCACTGTATGATGGGGTTCTCACTCAATAGATTATAAAGACTTGAGCCTTTACTTCTCAACGTATGTGGGAGATTGCTTTTTAATGCATGTTCAATATGTTGTGGGGTCGACCCGTTATTCTTTGACTGGTCATCTCTAGCGTCGACCAACCCCTATGTCACCATGCTCAACGTTGTCTGCGCTTTGCCTAATAACCACGGGGACCTCTATCGGATTCTTAGAATTTTCGTACACATAAAGAAATTTCTGCAGAGCTTCTTGGTTTAAGATTCTTTTCTCGTCAAGTGACTTTTCACTGTTTAATAGGTCTAACAATTCGCTTTCCATTCTTTTAAGCGTGCTTTTACGGGGTTCTAAAACGGTGTCTGGACTGCTTGAGCTTTGAAGTGAAGAAGCATACACCTCTTGTGGAATCACGACTACTTTCTTTATTATATTAATCTAGTCAGTAAAGGCCCCAAAACTGAAAATAAGATGTGGAGGAATGAACCCCCTCTTTCTACAATAATTCGTTTTTTCTTTCCTACAGTTTGACTTTTACGAGCGAGTGTACGTATTATGTTCTTGTAACGGCGTAGGCGAGCCTTCTGAGAGGGTTTCATTGGTACATTACATTTTATAGCGTTCAGACAGACTTCACAGATGCATTTTAAAAAGTCGGAGTCAATATTTTTAACAAACAACTGTTGCAATGCCCAGGGCAGTCGATGATAGATTTTTATTAATTCATGGTATTTCTTTAGCCTCTTTGTCATTCTGGAATATACACCGTTTCAGGCTCGTTTGGGAATATAGTCGTTTTTAGAAGCATCCTAAACATGTTTCGCGGGTGAATGTCACAAAGCAAATATCCGTAATGTTGACTTGTAGCTTCTTTATAAACTTCCAAAAACTCCTTACGCTGATTCGGGAACATTTGATTGGCTAATACCCCAATTTGTGACACATCTCTACGTTGTGCGAATAAGACTAAATATTGTGTAATTAACAACACATCGCTCATGTATCTATTTTTGAAAAATAGATTCTGGTTGATGAAGAACACGCTTATGTTAAGATGGTGGGAGAACACTGTAAATGTTTCGGCAAACGTTTTATCCATTTCTAACATGATATCTTCATTTACAATAACTGTATGTTCATTTCCCTTTAACGAGTTAACGCGATATACACCTTTGTGGAACAAAATATCATCTTGGTACTCGTTGAATACTGACCGGTATGTACGTAGAATAGCATCATATGACTTTATGCACAAATTTTGAGAACATGTCCCCTTTATCTTTAATGATTTTAACCATAAACACAGTTTTACCACAACCTGTAGGGTCAGATATAATACATGTGGACGGCCTCGTGAACCTGAATTTTTCTACAGAATCCATCTCTAATACGTCACACTCCTAAGTGTAACATTTACAAAATATAATAAATTTTTAAGTGTTGTTCCTTATATTCTACAGTCTTGTTTTTCCTCTTCTTCCACAGAACCGTGAACGTCGATGAGGTACAGCAACATGTCCCCTTCATCGATATTACAGACGATTCCGATGACAGTGTAGTTGTGGCTACAGGTTCCACCCCCGCTAGCGAACCCACACCGACGACTCCTCTAACGTCCCCACGCGACAATTGAAAACGGAGTCATGATGATGAATAGCCTTTCAAGTCAGCTATAAAGCGGGCAAGGAGTGCACCGGTTGTTAGACCCCCAGTAATGGATCCCCAGCCCTCCACGTCTTCCGAAACAACCCCTACATTAGCTCCTTCCTCAAATAAAAATGTGCCTCCTTATTCCTGTTCAATTCCGGTCGCACCCGTCTCATTCGTCAACCAGACTCCTTACTGAGCGGACGCATTCCCTGGGCTCTCTGATATTGTTTCTACTTTTGGATATTGCCGATTAATTTACTTTTGGAAAGTTCTGAATTTTATATACTTACGTTTATATTCACATTGTTATAGTTAAGTAACAATATTAGTGGTTTTTAGCGATTTAGAAGTTTTCATAGCGTGCCGGCTTAATTTAACTTAAACTTGTGATGGTTATAATCGTTAACTACTTTAACTTGAGCGATGCCGTCGCAGAAAGCGTTGTGTGCTAGGTGGGGTTAATCGGTGGTATATGGATTTTAAGGATGACAACGGCGGTCCTATGGCGATTACGAGAGATCGGTTTGTTTCTTTTGTGATTTAAGGGAAGAGATATTTTATATAAAACGTAGTGTACGCGAGGTGACGGAAAGACTTGCAATGTTTGATGAGTGCAGGAGTAGGGTTACAGTTGACGAAGGCTGAACCTATACTAACGTTGAAGACGTTAGTAATTTGAAGGGTGAGGTTAGGAACCTAGTTTCTAGTATAGGTAGCTTATCGGGAAGGTTAGACAAGAGTTGAGGAAGGGGTTAAGGTTAGTCCGAGATTAGTAGACGTGGGGGGGATAGGGATGTGAACGATGTGAACGAAGGGGAAACTATTTGGTGCTTTCCTGTTAACGGGAATACCCAACCGCCCGCCACCAAACTGTTTGTTATGTATTTTTGCTCTCGTCATTTTCGTTTAAACTAACAAAAATATCACAACTCAACCTAACCAATCATCAAGGCTGTACAGTTGACCTAACCGGGCATTCAATTGACCTAACTGGGTATTGAATGAACCTAACAGGTTAATATAACGGAAAATGCCCGGTTAGGTCAACTGAATACCCAGTTACATTAATTGAATGCCCGGTTAGGTCAACTGTACGCCTTTGATAATTGGTTAGGTTAAGTTGTGATATTTTCGTTAGTTTAAACGAAATGACGACAGAAAAAATACATCATAAATAGTTTGGTAGTCCCGATCATACGTAAGTACCGAATTTATTAATCATTTAAATGAAATTAGTTAATATGTAAGCGATAATCAGTTAGTAGGGGGCCAAAATGTCTTTATATCATCTAAAATCGCAGAAAAAACGTCGCTGCTTTCGGTACGTTGTCGCCACATGAATTCCGCAAGATACGAGTCCAGATGATGGCGGGCGGTTGGGTATTCCCGTTAACAGGAAAGCACCAACTATTTTAATTGGGGACTCCTTAGTGTGCCATATGGATAAGGAGTTCGTTGAACGGAATCCAACAAATAGGAGGAGGGTCTATCTATCAGTGGCCAAGGTTGACAGAATTAGAGAAAAGATTGATGTTGCCTCCCATCACTCGATGTTGGTGACGATGGCAGGGGCAACGACTCGTATAGGCCCGATACGAGATTGCCTGACCTTTTGGAGAGATATAGGCAAGGTCAGATGAAGGCAAGGTCAGATGGGTCTTCAGTTGTAGGTATTAGCCCTACGCACGGTTTGGGTCTTAGGATTACGTCAAAAACAATATTTTTGAATACTAAATTAGAAGAGATTTGTGCTCAGGAAAATGTACCCTTCGTAAAGGTGTGGTCAGAATTTAGTGACCCGAGCCTTTTTATAAAAGATGAGGTGCATTTCAATGAAATAGGGAATGCTAGGCTAGATAGGTTAATCGATGAGAACGTTCGAAAGCTGTATAGGTCGAAGCCTTCTTTAAACGTTATGGGTCCGGGAAACGCGGGCACGATGTGAAAAATAGTTTAAAACGCCGATCCGTAGTAAAAAATAATTTAAATGTCTTTTATTGTAACGCGCGTAGTATTAGAAATAAAGTGAATGAATTTAAGGCGTTAACTGATTCTGGGAACTACGATATAGTTGTTATAACCAAAACGTGGCTAAATACCGTGGATCGGGACTTGTTGGGGGAACTTGATATAGCGGGTTTTAAACTTTTTACTTATGATAGGTTACATAGGATTGGTGGCGGCGTTTTGCTGTACATTCGTAATTCCCTTAGGGCTATCGAGGTTAAAATAGATTTTCCGCCAGCAATTAATGCGATATGCGTTAAAGTTAGGGCGCGTAGTATTAACTTTAATTTTGTTGTTGTTTATAGACGTCCCGTTCAACCCCTCGATACCGATACTACATTTTACACATTTCTTGGTAACTTTATTAATAATCGGGAGAGTATAATTGTCGGAGACTTTAACTGCCCTAATGTAATTACGAGACTTTTAGTGGTAATGATGAGGGTTTGAGACTGATTGAGTTCATGGAAAATAAATTTTTACGACAGATGGTTACCGAACCAACGCGCGGTAACACTCTTTTAGACGTGATGATGACGAACGACGAAAATATAGTCGAAGGTTTAGTAGTAGGTCAGAATTTGGGATGTAGTGATCACCAAATTATTAGGTTTAAGCTATTTATATAAAACAGTAAGGATAGTAACGTAATAGAAGTTCCTAATTTTCGTAGGGATAATTTTGATAGGTTTGCGGACAGGATGAGAGTAGTGGACTGGGATAATTTATTTATGGGTAATGACGCAAATTTTCATTGGGAGGCGTTTAGAGAAAGTTTTTTGAATATTGAAAGGGAGTTTATTCCTCGTAGGCCCAAGCGCGCTAGAAATCATGGTAGGCCCAAGTGGTGGACTAGGGAAATAGGCGAGTTCATAAACGAGCGTAACAGAGTGTATAGACTTAATAAGCGCAATGGCACGGTAGCTAACTTTAATAGATATACCGAGCTTAGACGTCAGGTTAAAAGATCAGTTAGGAATGCTAAGCGTAATTTAGAGATACTTATAGCTGCGGATAGTAAACATAATCCAAAAAAGGTTTTTGCCAATGTGAATAATCGTAAGCCGATAAAAGATAATATAGGCCCTCTAGTGGACGCTAACGGCGCTTTGGCTTCCGACGCTCAGGCGATGGCGGGTATTTTTAACAACTGTTTTGCGACAGTTTTTACCGTAGAAAACTTAAACAATGTCCCCGACGTGGACGATATGGTTCCATTTAGTAGCGAGACTATTTTGAATGAAATAACTGTTTACGAGGGTGCGATTGCGTATTATATCGATAAGCTAAAAGTTAGCAAGGCTCCAGGCCCTGACGCGCTTTATCCTAGACATTTGAAAGATTTGAAAACGTTATCGTAGGCCCCTTAACGAAGATTTTTAATCAGTCACTGGAAGCGGGGATTATTCTTGAAGACTTCAAATTAGCTAACGTTACGCTAATTTTTAAAAAAGGCGACGGTACAGTTGCTAGCAATTATAGGCGTATTAGCTTAACGTCAATTGTCAGTAATCCTTTGGAATCCATAGTTAGGGATCGTATCATCGATCTCTTAGAAAGTCGCGATTTGATTAATAGTAGTCACCATGGGTTTTGACGCCATAGATCTTGTTTAACTAATTTGTTAGTTTTATAACGAAACAGTGCGCGAATATGATAGGCATAGAGCAGCTGACGTTATTTATTTAGATTTTAAAACAGCGTTCGATACAGTTCCGCATAGAAGATTAATTGCGAAGTTTAAACCGCACGGTATACGTGGTCAGGTAGCTAACTGGTTAGAGGAATGGCTTCGTGCTAGGAAACAGAGGTTCGTTGTTAATGGTAGGGAATCGGGGTGGCTGGATGTAGGTATCGGTGTCCCTCAGGGTTCAGTGTTAGGCCCATTGCTATTCGTAATCTACTTTAACGACATAAATGTAGGATTGACCAATAACTAGTCAAAATTCGCGGACGATACTAAAATAGGCGGTAAAGTTCTTAACGTGGACGATAGAAATAGACTCCAAGGCGATGTAAATAGGATTATGGAGTGGACGGATAAGTGGCAGATGCAATTTAACGTAGACAAATGTAAAGTTTTGCATATAGGTTCTCGTAACAATAATTACACGTACACGACGGATGATAGAGAGTTAGCGAGCGTTGACGAGGAAGTAGATTTAGGCGTACGCGTATCTAAGGATTTAAAAGTTAGGAACCAGTGCCTGGAGTCCTGCGCAAAAGTTAATAGGATGTTAGGCTTCATAGCTTGTAATTTCGAATTTAAATCGAAGGATATTATATTGCCCCTTTACAATTCTCTAGTCAGGCCTCATTCAAAATATGGCGTTCAGTTTTGGTGCCCGTATTTGTGTGAAGATATTGGTAGGTTGGAAAAGGTTGAGCGTCGCGCCACGAAACTAATTCCGTCATTACGCAACAAGTCTTACGAAGATAGGATTAAAGAGTTAGACTTGCATTCACTCGAAACTAGGAGATTAAGGGGGGGGGAGCTTATTGAAGTTTTCAAAATCGTCAATAAAATCGATAACGTAAATTTTGACAAGCTGTTCACTTTCGATAATGGCAGTACTCGTAATAACTGATTTAAGTTGCGTGGCAAACTTTTCATTACTAACATCGTTAAGAACTTTTTTATGTTTAAAGTAATTGAGAAATGGAATAATATTCCCGCGTCCGTCGTGAATTCTACCAGCGTTAATATGTTTAAGAACCGTTTAGATAGGCATTTTAAAAATATTAACGTTCTTTAAAATAATTAGCAACAGATGCTCTGGGGCTAATGGTCAAGGATGAGTCTGTTGACAATTAATGCCAGCATGTGACATGCCAGCGTGTGATATGCTAGCAATAAAAAAACAAAATTAGACTAACACGAACTTAGATGTAGCTCGGAGCGTAAACTAACTGACTTTTTGTTATACTCTTCCTACCTTTTTTTTCCTTTACTTATCCTCTCTTTACTTGCATGTCTGTAGTTTGCATGGTATGACAGTGTTTGAGTTAAGACTGTAAGACTGTTTGCATGGTTTGTAAGAGTTCTTATTTTACTTCTTTTCATCTTTCACCCCTTTCCTCTTCTTTTCGACTATTTTTCCGACTTGTCAGCAGTGGCCGGCGAATGATGATGGTGAGTCTTTCTTTCTCTTTTTCTGAATGAATGTTAACCCACGAATGATAGGTTTTGCTATTACTTAACCCCTTATTCTCTTCTTTTAACCCCCCTACTCTCTTCTTTCTCTCGGGCTTACCTTAGAGTGGATCTCAGGGTCTTTGTTAGCCTTAGCTTCTGTAGATCTGTAGATCCTCCACAGCAACAGCAGCTTCTCGTTCTGTAGAGCAAGGTATAACATTCGAGCTGGTGCGCACCGCCATCCTCACCCCAGAAATCGGTACGTAGTCAGTGTTGACCCGCGAACCATGTATAGCAATTTTGTTGAGCACGGAATGCGGGGCGTAGTTGAACGTATTGTGGAGTTTGCCCTTCAGAACAGCGACGAATGTGAAGTCACGACGAGGCTGTCCTTCGGGTTTGGGTAAGATGACGGGGATGTACATGATTTTTGGGTAGTAATACCATACAGACACTTGGCCGCTGTAGATATAGCGTATATTATGGGCCGTATAATGCAGGCCTCTCAAAGTAGTACAGCCTTCAACATGACAACTTCACGATAGATATTGACCGGGTATTCCGTGTTGTGGGTCATACAGCCACCTTATACTCTTAACTTCAATTCTCAGGCTATTTATAGACGGCATATAGACCGAGCGTGATTGCGGCTCTTAGCAGTAGTCTCGGCCCATATGTTTAATGTGCTAAATACAATCGCGTATAATATCTGGCTGCCTACGGTTGTGCAGCGTGCCCTTAAACTGACTTCAGATTGCAAGCTTGAGATTGACTGTAATATGGGTCCTGAAGAGTTGAGAAAGGTAGAGCAGGAAATGAATGTTCGTATAGTTGTATTTGGAATGAATGATCATCGAAGGACTGTGTGTGTTTTTAAAAGCTGTGTGAGAGATCGTACGAGGCCCCTACTTATTTTAGGTTTGTCAGGATCAACGTATCTCCCCATCCGTAATATAAGGGCTTATTACACTAGTTATGATAAAAGTCGAAAATATGGAAGGCATCATGATTTGTGTAAGGTTTGTGTCGATTTTGCGGATGATATAGTGAAACATTGTAAGGAATGCCACATGGTATGTGAGCACTGTAAAATCCCCAAATGTGAAAATCGTGTAGTTGAAGATGTGAAGAGGGACATTAATGTGTGTAGACGCACATATTTCAATAATAAATGCTTGCAGCTCCATAAGTCAATTGGCACTTGCAGGAAAATGAGAATCTGTGAATACGGTATGTTTCATATGATGGATAATTGGGGGAAATTCACGCATAAATGTGATGAAATTCACTGTTCTACATGCCATGAGAAATATAAAGCGGATAGAGTAAAGTATGTGTTACATGAAAGATGCTAAGCCTAAAAATAGACCTTGCATAACTGTGTACTACGATATAGAAACATATACGGTTGCTAAAACCAAAGCGGTTATCCCAAATCTACTTGTAAATCAGACTATCTGCGATGAGTGCATGGAAGTCGAGTTTGATGAGGAGTGTCACAAATGTGGTAAACGAACAAACGTTTTTAAAACGAATGTACACGAAACCCCCGTGAAACTCTTTGTGTCGTATAATGTCAAGTTAGCGGACAAGTTAAAAAAAATGATTGTATATTCTTGCCCATAACGGTGCAAAATTTGACACAATTCCTTTAAAAAGAGCTGCTTGAACACGAGTGAACGGAGATATTTACAGGCGATCCCTTGAAAAGAGCAAGCAAACTTATACAGATGCAAATAAGAGGTAATGTTCAGTTAAAGACACTTTATTATTCACACCTTGAAAATTAGCCAAGCTTCCCGAGGTGATGGGCGTTTCCGCCGAAGTTTCAAAAGGGTATTTCCCTTATATTTTCCTCACTAGCGACACTTTAAATTACGTAGCCACGCCTCCCGCCAATCATTACTCTAACTACGCCAAGATGAGTGATAGTGAACGTGAAGATTTTGACCGCTACTACAACAGTTTTAATGAAGAAATTCCATAAAATATAGCGACTGAATGTGAACGTTATTGCGTGAATGATGTGCGCGCGTTTAGAGTATGTTTCCAGGGCTTTAGAAGGATGTACATAGAACAGTTCAAATGCGATCCGCTGCAAGTTGCAATCATGATCGCCTCATTGTGCTTTACAGGTGTTCAAGAACAATTTCATGCCTAAAGACACACTAATCGTCATTCACAGAAACCATCCACGCAGTTATGAGCATAAGGCTATTTACTGGCTCATACACTTTCAGCAGCAGACCGATGTATACATAAAATATGCCCACAACACGGAGGAGGTACCCATCAAGTTCAATGTTCGTGATGTTTGGATGGAAAGTCTGAGCGAAAATCGTGTCACTGGTGAGAAGACAGCGTACTCTTTTAACGGTTGCTGGTGGCATGGATGCCCACGTCCTGATCGTGGTATCGTGGGAGATATCCAAGGTAGCTCTCCCGACGAAATTCTTGCATGGACCAGCACCCGCGATCAGCTTTAGGTTCCCAATTCATTCACAAGGTCTTGTGAAGTTGTAGGAGCATGAGTATGATGCACGGATGGAAACAGATGGGGAGTACCACGAAGAAATAAACACCATCAAACGCTCAATGGTGTCGGATCCTCTCAGATGCGGCGATAGCTTGTTCGGTGGGCATACAAATCCCTTCAAGCTATACTTTCCACCTGCGGAGGCCGTGAAGCTCCATTACTACGACTTCTATTCTTTATACCCGTACAATCCGTACCCCGTAGGAGCACCTGAAAAACTGGTGGGTCCAGCTTTGCCCACCATCGAAGAGTTCTCAGCAAATTTGGGCGAGAACTATTTCGTTCTTTCTTTCGTAGACGTTTTCCCCCCTCGCGACTTATGGATGCCAATCTTACCTGTCGTTATAGACCACAAATTCATGTTTCCCCTGCGTGAAGTGCGCAGAGGAGAAAAATGGGGCATGTAATCACACAGCCAACCAGCGGAAGATCAGAGGTGTATATACAAGCCCTGAGCTCTCCCTAGCTGGTCGCCACAGCTACAGAATATTGAAGATATATGAGTTATGGAGGTTTCAGAAGCTACCCAACCTTTTCACGCCATATATAAACACTTTTTTGGAGGATAAGGTAGAAGCATCAGTTTATCCGCGAGGAGTTGAGACCGAAAATGAAAAATCGGCGTATATTCAGCGCTACCGTGACCGTGAAGGGATGCAACTTGACCGTTCCCAAATTGCAAAGAACCCTAGAAAGCGCTTTAGTACAAAGTTGTGCCTAAATAGTCTTTGGGAAAAAGTTGCACAGAATACAGGCAAGGGGAACGTTCATCTAGCCCAAAGATATAACGAGGTGTGGGATTATGCAAATGCTCCTGATAAAGAAGTCATGGACATCGTGAATGTAGGTAATACGTATATAATAAAGTACAACATTACCGAATTGGCTATAGGTACATCGCGTTACAAACATACCTGTAGCCAGCTTCACAACCGCATACGCACGCATCAAACTTTGGACACTACTTCATTTTCTTGGGCGGAGGGTTCTGTAAGCAGACAGATAGTGTGATGTTCACAGAGAGGGAGGGTGAATACATGCCGCCTATTAGGTAATTCCTCGGAGAGTTGACTGATGAGATCAAAGATGAGTATGGTGATAGTGCATACGCTGTTCTTTTGGATCAACAGGCCCAAAAACTTATGGGGTACGGGTGAGGGTGTGGGAAGAGATGAAATATATCGTGAAGGCGAAGAGCATCACGATTAACCAGGCGAACCGACGGATCGTTAACTTTGACTCGTTTAAGGAGCTAGTGTGCTTAGAAGATGAGAGCGACCAATCGCTCCAGCTAGCTGGAGCGACACACAATTTTCGGCCACAGAAACTGGGGGGGGGGGCGTGAAGGAATTTAGGGGTACGAAAGTGTGTCGTAACACTTAGAGGAAACGTTACCATGTGCCTGGCACCTACAATACCGTACCGTTTGGGTACCATAGCCCTTGATTGTTTTGTTATATATATATATAATATATATATATATATATATATATATATATATGTGTGTGTGTGTGTGTGTGTGTGTGTGTATGTTTACTTGTTAACGATATGTTTATTTATTTATTACGCGTATTTGAATATATACACACCATGAAGTTTTTCAGAAATTGCTGTCGCCATCCATCTCCTGTCTCAGATTTGTACCCGGAATCGTACGAAATCTGTTGTTCGAGTCGCCAAAATTTCCTTCATGCAATAAAATTGTGAAAATCTACACAATTCTAAGTCTTCTCGCTCTTTCTGGCATCTAGTTAAGAACCTCTCCATCAACTTTTCATGTTCTTCCTCTCCTCCCCTTTTCCAATCTGGCTCATTTGCCATCTCTTCTCTTCACAAAGCTGAACTATTCTCTCGAACTTTCGCTTCCAACTCAACCCTGAACGATTCCAGTGCTATTCCTCCAACATAATTATGTCTGAAACAACCACAATCGCCTCATTGTGCTTTACTGTGTTCAAGAACAAATTCATGCCTAAAGACACCTTAGCCGTGGAAAACTCTTTCGTCTTTGTCTTTCATCTGATACTACTCCTTCCTGCTCAAAGTACGCTTTCATTCAGCATGTCCTAAAGAAGGGTGATCACTCTCAACCCTCCAACTATCTTCCATTTGCTTTGATTTCTTGCCTTTGTAATGTTTTTAATTCCATCCTTAATAGGAAAATTCTTAATCACCCCTCTTCTTACAGTCTTCTTTCAGATCGTCAGTATGGGTTCTGCATGGGAAACTCTACTGCCGATCTTTTTGCATATCTCTCTAACTCTTGGTCATCCCCTTTTTGGTATTTCTGTGAAACCTTTGTTACTGTGCTATACATATCAAAAGCTTTTGATAGAGTCTGGATAGAGTCTGGCACAAATCTTTAATTTCGAAACTGCTATCCTTTGGTTTCAATCCTTCTATCTGTGCAATCCTCTCTATTTTCCTTTCTGGACGATCTATCGATGCGGATGTAGCTGGCCACTGTTTTTCTCCTAAAACTATTAACAGTGATGTTCCTCAGATTCTGTACTGTTACCCACTCTTTAACTTTTATTGATCAATGATCTATTAAGTCGCACTCTCTGACCTATCCACTCCTATGACGATGATTCCACTCTTCACTTCTCCACCCGTTTCATGAAGCGTCCCACCAACAGCCACTCCGTGCTTCGCGTAGGATGGCAATGGTGCAACTGACCTGATCTTTCTGCTATCTCGGACTGAGGCAGAGAAAATCATGTCACTTTCATTGCTTCAAAAACTCGGTTTCTCCATTTCTAACAGTCTTATTGTTTCCTTCTCTTGTGAACTTTCCTGGAAAGAACACATATACCCTCTTTCTAAAACAGTTTCTAATGGGTTAGGTGCGTTGTATCGGTTCCGCAGTTTCTTCACCACACTCAGTTGCTGTCTCTGTACAGGGGTTTTGTTCGCCCCTGTCTCAACCCACACAGCCGTACTTGACCGAGTAGAATCTAAAACTTTTCGTCTCACAAATTCTGCGCCTCTTACTGATAGCCTTCAGTCCCCCTCCCTTCGCCACAATGTTGCATCACTCTCTCTTTACTATCGCTATTATACCAGACATTGATCTTCTGAACACGCCATCTGCATGCCTCTGCCTTTAAGGAGAGCACGCAGTACCAGACTTTCAACACATTCTCATTCCTTTTCTGTCCAACTTTCTAAAGCAAGGGTTATGCGGTATTTTCAATCTTTCACCTACTCAACCGGCCAACTCTGGAATAATCTTCCTCAGTCCACCTTTCCCCCTGTCTGTGATCTCCACTCTTTCAAACGTAGAGTGTCCAGGCATCTCAAAAACCCTGGACTTTGATTTTGGGTATCTTCTTCCTCAATGGGAGGGGCTTTTGCGGATATTTGTCCCTGGCCCTTCATTCCCGTATAAAAAACGTAGGCTCGAATGGAGGACGTTTGTTAGAGATATGTAAGTTCAGGACTATCTCCTTTATTTTAACAAAGCCTGGAAGTACCACCACGCATGGCTTATGAAGGAAAATTTGGCGAATCCAAAAACAGATTTTGTACGATTCCGGGTACAAATCTGAGACAGGAGATGGATGGCGACAGCAATTTCTGAAAAACTCCTCTCTGTTGCTGGTAGCATTAGAACAAGTAAAGTTAAACCAAGGTTTTTTCCCATTAGTTGTAGTAGGAATAGAATATGGAGTGTATAAAATTAACAATATATTGTTAAAATGTCTTTCGCTTTTAACCAACGCTTGTTAACCACGTGTTAATCTCTTTATTTCTCTGTTCCGTTGTACATATGTATATATTTTCGTCACTCGCCTTCTCCATTCCCCGACGAGGTGTACTGCTGATTATACGAGAGGACTTGGAAACATTTCTTTTTCCTTTGTTGGTTTGCATCATTCATTCATTTCATGTGTTTAAGTGTGAAATTCACCCTAAAGAAGTGTAAGTTAGGTTAGGTTCAGTTAAGTTACGTTAAGAATTATGCATTTCCTTAAGATAATATTGGTATGTCTACGATATTTGATCCCTGTACCTTTGTTCCTTCCACAATGATATCACGAAGATGGAAATCCAATCTATTAATTCCATGCTGGATGCAACATTTTCCTAGTTTATACCTTTGGTGTGAAAAGTTAAAATTTAGAATTTGCTTCTTTCTGTTGTTCGTGCTCTTTCTTTTCTTCTTGCTTTTATCTTAAAACCTTGAAATCGTAGTATCAAAATTATTACGAGTTTTTTTGCAAGTTTAACCCTTAAACTCTACCCGGGGTACTATTGTGCCAGTATCCCCGGAATTCCTGGCGTAACTTTTATAATGGGATATCTCGCGCTTATTCTTTCTCCTAGAAATTAACAGGTGGTAAGATATTAATAAATTCATTCATTTGAATTATCTGTCCTAAGCTCCGCCCCCTGTATGATCGGTCACGTGAATCTTGCTACTAGCTGGGCATATCTCTACCCCTGCGTGCTCAGTTGAGCGGTGCAAGCAGTGGATCTCAGATGTGTATTCTCTCACGTAGACGAAAAATAGTGATGGCTACCTTTAATATTGCGTACTCGAGTTTTATGAAGTGATATTCGGTAGTGTGAAGATGTGGTGAACACTGAAAGACCCATATTCTACCATCCTTTGATGTTTTTAAGGCTACATTGAACCGTGCGAAGGAACAAGAGGTACAAATACTCTACGGCTAATCTGGCGAGAGCATTGCTGGATTTCGTGGTATAAGTGATGTATTCAACTATGTTGTAGGACTAAACTTTATAAAAGCTTACCTATACCGTGAAGTAGAAGAAACAGCACGTGCAGAAGCGAAGCAACGGAAATGGTTAGTGAGTCTTGTTGATGAGTGGTGCGACAAGCGAAATTATGTCATGTTGCATCATACCGAGTACTCGTACCCTGCGATTGAGAATGTAAATCTTGTCATCATGGAGAATCTTAAGTATTTTTACAGTTACATTAATATATATCATGACGAGGTTTGTAGTGAGAGTGTGGCTAAAGGTCTGCGTGAGTATTTAATAGAATTTAGAGACGAGGATCGTTTGCTAGGCAAAAGGAAAAATATGGGCCCATGTTTCTCTCAAATAGTGTGCCGGAGTGTGAATAAAATGTGTTTAGTTCGTGAAAATGCACGAAAATTTCTGGTTGGTTGGTAGATAAATGGGCATCCTATTGTTTTCGCTGGAAACTCGGAGGCTGGGCGGTCAACTCATCGAGGTTTTCAAGTTCTTATACGGGTTCAACGACGTCGAATTTAGTAGCATGTTTAGTTTAAATGATAACTCGCATCAATGGTATAATTTATACAATGCATACCATCACTATGTTAATATAATTTATTCGTATAAATTTATTTATGACAAATCATTTATATATAAGAACAGAAAATAGTTTAGAAGGGTCACAGAAATAACGTATGGCGTACGATAGTTACGTTTAGTTAAAAATTATTAGCATATCTTCAGCCACAAATCTGTCTCGTATGCATAAAATGTACTCGTACAACTGCTGCACATACATATATACGCACATACATACATACATACAACATACATACATACGTACGTACATAAAAATAATTTGTACAACTAGTCCAAAAGGTTAATCCAAAAGTTAATTCACTAACCGTGGTTGGGTTACAAACTTCAATCCAGTTTTGTCGTAATAAAAGTAACCATTAGGTTTGGTTGTCATATAATTCATATTAGGTTCTTGTAACCGGATGTATACAACATTGCGTCATCAGTGCATTCTGTCGATTGATTGTTGTGGACTGTTTAACTCCCTTCGCAATATCTTGGTCATTTGATGAAGGGGATCTACAGTTTTACGTGGAACCCGTACCACGGGTCACTACATCATATAGCTGTGTACACAAGATAAGTGTACGTATGATGTGAATGAACTCTGAAGCTGTTCTTTTTTCATTAAACTTTTGCATAAAGCTTCTTTCACAACAATTTTGGAAAGAGTTTCTGTATTAGTTGCCGGACACAATGTGGAAAGTGTACATGAAAGGTAGGGAGTTACAAGGACAAGCAGTACCTCAATAAGTAATGCATCCCATACCGAGGATGTATCAGTGGTTACGGTTCCATGGAAAAAATTCCTACACCGCAAATAGTGTGCAAGGTTCGGGCTATCCGTTTTCTTGAACTGAACAGCAGAGGAACTGTTCTCCTCTTCTGAAGGTAGCCTGTTGCACGCGCCACAGAACTCATAGGTAAAGTAAGTACCACAAACAGAGAAAGAGATCGGGTTATATTAGGATACGGAAACAAGGAGATTGTGCTCTCTCTGTACAATTCCCTGGTTCCCTGGAGTATGCTGCGCAGTTCAGGTCATTCGTAACACCGATATAACGGGTCCACGCTTTGGACGACTAATGGTGTCTTTAGTTTCTCTCCGTAGATGTAATGCTCACATTGTGTATTGGCACTTGCAAATCTCTACCACAATATTTGCGCCAATACTTTTCTCGGTTTTCCCCAACCCTCCCCTTTATACAATATCCATCGCAACATTAATCAACCATCACAACAATATTTTATTATTTTGCTGCCATACTAATTGAGTCTCAATTTTTTGGATGCAGAAGTGTGATTAATTTGTATTTAGTTATTGATTGTCTGCTTGGGTTGGTAGATAAATGGATACCCTAGGTATCCTAGTGGTTAAGACGCTGGGGTGCTGGTTGAAAGATCTGGCGAAGACAGTGTAATTTCATCCTGCCAGTGCTGTAGCTTGGTTCCGATTCCACGTTAAACTGTAGGTCTAAGGCAGAGTGAAAAGTTGATCTTTGTCAAAATGAACAATTCGGTGGGATGCTAATCGAAGGTTACTAATAAAGTAGAACTTTTTTATTGCATGAAGGATGGGACAGGGATAATAATGTGGTAAGTTTTAGAAGTCGCATGTAAAAGAAGCCAACTCATTACTTCAGCAGTCCAACTGGAGGGGAGTGGGGATAAGCTTGAACTTCGTAAAATCACTGCAAGTAATATAATAATAATAATAATAAAAGAATTAGGGCAAATGTATGCATTATTTGAGTTGAGCACTGCGTCTGACAGATTGTCTGATGCAAACCCCTTAAGTTGATTTCTGATAATTATCATTTTTAACAGTGATTTAAAATCAATAATATGTGTGTGTGTGTGTGTGTGTGTGTGTGTGTGTGTGTGTGGTCCTCTCTCTCTCTCTCTCTCTCTCTCTCTCTCTCTTTTATTTTAATTTTTGATCATATATATTCCTCGTTCATATTTCTTATACTATTATTATTTTTATTTTTGATCATTCCATCGTATGTATAGGAGTGAATATTTATCTTCTATACATTTCTTCGTCTAAATAAAAAGAATGATGTAATGGTGTTTTATTTATTCTTTTATTGATAATATTGGGTTTCGTTTAAATAATTAGTTCTCTTTAAGGAGAAGTCCGCTATAAACAAAACTTTCTTTCTGTGTGTGTTGTGTGTGTGTGTGTGTGTGTGTGTTGTGTGTGTGTGGTCCTCTCTCTCTCTGTCTCTCTTGCCTTTCATAAATAAATTAAATTTAAGTTTTTAACTTCAATATTAATAATAATAATGGCAGGAATATAATTTGTAGTAAATGGAGAATTTCTCAAGAGAAGGGATGAATTTCATGCAAAAGATTCTTTGCGGTGAAGCTTTGAGGCCTTCAGAAAAGCTTCGGGCTAAATATGGTTGAACCTTCTCCGTACATACCTCCACTCCTCTACAGAGGAATGACAAAAGTAAATGAAATGAAACGAGTAACATGATATGAGATGAGTGAAATGACATGAAAATGAAATGAAATGAAAAGGTTTATTGGTAGACAATAGTCCATATGACACTGAACATCTTATTTGAAGTTAGTTAAAATAAATATTGTTTTCTTATATATATATATATATATATAAGGAATGTATTGTCATTTTTGTGATGCAGTATGATTTTTTCACTCAAAAGAAAGGAGTCATAATTAAATAGACAGAACAAAGTGAATATGTTTATTTCCAATTTATTTATTATTTAATATAATTGTGTGTGTGTTGTGTGTGTCTGCGTGTGTGTGTGTGTGTGTGTGTGCATGTGTAACCTGTATTGATGTTTAAACATTTTTTGTTTTATTTTCTGATCATATATATTCCTCGTTCATCGCATTAGCTGAAGTTAGTTAAAGTAAATATTGTCATAATTAAATAGACAGAACAAAGTGAATGTGTTTATTTCCAATTTATTTATTATTTAATATAATTGTGCGTGCGTGTGTGTGTGCGAGTGTGTGTGTGTGTGTATGTATGTGGGTGTGTGTGGGTGTTTATTTCACCTATATTGATGTTTATACATTTTATTTTTATTTTTGACCATATATATATTCCTCGTTCATCACCTTAGCTGAAGTTAGTTAAAATAAATATTGTTTTTCTCATAAATATATATATATATATATATATATATATATATATATATATACACACACATATATTATATATGTGTGTCTATATATATATATATATATATATATATACACACACATATATATATATGTGTGTCTATATATATATATATATATATATATATATATAAATAAAAGATGTTTACTGTTATTTTTTCTGATGCAGTCTAATCTTTCAATCACAAGAAAGGAATGTCATAATTAAATAGACAGAACAAAGTGAATGAGTTTATTTTCAATTTATTTATTATTTAATATAATTGTGCATGTGTGTGTGTGTGTGTGTGTGTGTGTGTGTGTGTGTGTGTGGGGTGTGTATTTCACCTGTTTTGATGTTTATACATTTTTTATTTTGTTTTCAAAAGTAAATAGACAGAATTAATATTGGATTTCTTTTTAATAATTAACCCTCTTTCTGAACTATTTTAACGAGAAAGTTGTGCATGCTTTTAAAAACGGTAACTCGTGTGAATTAAAATAAATGGTAATATCTCCCAACTCACCCTAATATGTTATACCTATCGTTCTTGCTTTTAATAAATAAAAACACTATTTGGCAACTCATGTGAATTAAGATAAATGGTGGTATCTAGCAACTCACCCTAATAAGTTATACCTATCGTCCTTCCTTTTAATAACTAAAAACACTATTTGCCAACTCTTGTGAATTAAGATAAATGGTGGTATCTAGCAACTCACCCTAATGATGTATACCTGAACAATTAAAATAAAAGTAATATCTGGCAACCCAACCTTCCTCTATATAAGAGCTGCTTGGCTTCGGGACCTTCATAATGATGCGAACTTCGGCGGAATAAAGAACTCTCTCTCCTTCGTTCTTAGATTAAGCCTTAGGTTAGGTTTCCCTTTGGGGGAGTGAGGACATCTCACCTTCTCCCCTAAAGACCTCCTCCGTCTGTCCTTTCTCTTCCTCTCTTAGGTTAAGGCTACCCCTTTGAGGAGGTCATCCTCCCTTCTCCCCCCGAAGCTCCCTCCCCTCTCCCCCCTTCATTGCATACCCCCTCATTGCAAACCTACCTTTGCAACATCCCCCACCCCAATTGCAACATACCTCACCCCCTTTGCAGCATTGATCATTATCTCTGCAACATTGCAGCATTCCTGCACTCTCCCATTTTGCGCCCATACTATTAAGGCAAAACGAACTTTCTATCGTGTGAATAATAACCCTAGCACTTTGTCGAAGAATATTTTAGTACCGGTACTTCCATTTTTTCTGTCTTTTTAGGCATTGCTAATGTACTTACACTTTTGAATATTAATGTAGTATTTTCATATGAGAATATTGTTTAAAAATAGCATAGTAAAAAATAGCCCTCTCAATAATTCAGGCATTATCTATAAAATTGGTTGTAAACAATGTGATTCCTCTTACACTGGACAGACGGGAAAGGATTTGCACACGCGTGTAAAACAGCATCAATATTCAGTTAGAACGGGACAGTAGTCCAATGCCCTTTTCGTCCATTTGTCAGAGTTATCTCACTGTATTGATTGGAATAATGCTTCAATTTTATTTCATTCAAGCAACATTGTTAATAGAAATATTCTTGAGTCTGCCATTATTCAACTTACAATCGGTATAGAATTTAAATTCTGTACCGATTCATCGACTTGTACGTGGTATTTCATACATTAAAACCAAGCTCACCCTCTAGTCTATTGTTCATTTCGCAGCCATCCCCTACCTAAGAGAAAAAAAATAATAGATTACAGTCAACACTGAAAATTCCTATTATGCGTGACTCTTTCACCACCCTGTATATTAAAAGTGTGTAAATGAATAAATAATAAACAATAATTAAACATGTGCTAAAGGTACTTGGCATGACCTACTTATTTATAATTAATTTGTCATTTGAAAACATGCATAAAAATATCAAACCTATGATTTTATTTTGGGGGAGGCTGAAGCCCCGTAATCCCCCTGTCTACGTCCCTGTGTATATATATATATATATATATATATAATCATGCGGGTTGCTTCTACAGAGCTTCAATTTAATATTTAGGAGAAATCCAATGACAAGAAGAAATGTAAATGCCATGAAAAGTCTTCTTTAATGCAACGTTTCGAGCAATACGCTCATCTTCAGGCTGTTTAATAACAATGTGAAATTAAAATCAATATTGAATGAAAAACAAAACAGAAAATTTCTATAACCTATTCATGAAGACAAATTTTAAGACTGAGAAAAGAGGTTAAATTCTAAGTTTACAGATTTACATATAAAAATTAAGAAGCTATTTTTAAATACATATAGTAAATGTGAAATTAATACACTGGAAAAATTAACAATAGTACACTGGTAAATGAAACTAACTACCTTACACTGCAGTTTCCGAGGCTAACTGAATTGAGCCGAGGCAATACGGGAAAACAAAGGATGGCGAGGGCGATTGGGGAAGGGGGATTATAAGGAATTGGGGAAGGAGGAGGGATCATAGCAAATTGAGGGGGACGGCGGATGAGTCAACATTTAGACTCGGGGACAATGTTTTGATGAAAAGCGATTCCAAAATTCTTAGTGAGTTGGGACAAGTATTACAACCAAGAATTTTAAAATTGTCTAAAGTGACATCAATTTTACATTCTATGCTGTGTTCGCGAATCCTCGAAACCTCTTTAGTTTTTAAAATTTTACCTGTTCGGCCACTTATTCCCATATGCGAATAAAATCTAGCCCTGAGAGAGCGAACAGTGCTGCCAATGTAATTCCCAAGGAGACACCTAGGGCAGGTAAATAAATATACAACACCGCTACGCAACGAGTCAGGGGTTCGATCCTTCGCTGAGAAAAAGCTCTCTCAGGGCTAGATTTTATTCGCATATGGGAATAAGTGGCCGAACAGGTAAAATTTTAAAAACTAAAGAGGTTTCGAGGATTCGCGAACACAGCATAGAATGTAAAATTGATGTCACTTTAGACAATTTTAAAATTCTTGGTTGTAATACTTGTCCCAACTCACTAAGAATTTTGGAATCGCTTTTCATCAAAACATTGTCCCCGAGTCTAAATGTTAACTCATCCGCCGTCCCCCTCAATTTGCTATGATCCCTCCTCCTTCCCCAGTTCCTTATAATCCCCCCTTCCCCAATCGCCCTCGCCATCCTTTGTTTTCCCGTATTGCCTCGGCTCAATTCAGTTAGCCTCGGAAACTGCAGTGTAAGGTAGTTAGTTTCATTATTCCAGTGTACTATTGTTAATTTTTCCAGTGTATTAATTTCACATTTACTATATGTATTTAAAAATAGCTTCTTAATTTTTATATGTAAATCTGTATAACTTAGAATTTAACCCTCTTTTCTCAGTCTTTAAAATTTGTCTTCATGAATAGGTTATAGAAATTTTCTGTTTTGTTTTTCATTCAATATTGATTTTAATTTCACATTGTTATTAAACAGCCTGAAGATGAGCGTATTGCTCGAAACGTTGCATTAAAGAAGACTTTTCATGGCATTTACATTTCTCCTTGTCATTGGATTTCTCCTAAATATTATATATATATATATATATATATATATAGAGTGGGCTCATAAGTATTCGTACAGATAAATATTTCACCTATATTCGTCCTTATCTTTTGTACCATGCATTGGATAGTTATGAAAACTTTACCGTTCGTTTGGAAAAATTTGACAAATAAAAAAATTATTTCAACTCCAACATACAGTATAATGTGAAATATCAAAGAATTTCAGGAAAATAAAAAAAGATAAAATGCGAAAGTTTTCGTACATTTATTTAAAATATTTAATACTTTGTATGTCCACCTTTTGCTTGAATAATTTCAATGATTCTTTTTGAGTATTTTTCTATCAGGTTTCGATATCTCTCAGTAGACATTTTAGCTTATTCTTCTAAGGAAAATTGTTGCAATTCATCATTCAGCATTCATTTATTTTCTAAAACATTTTTAGTGAGTGAGTTAAAATAGTTTTTTTTTTTTTTTGCATTTGTACAGTATTTGATCACAAATAAGAAATCAAATGTATGTTAATGCATATATACTCATATGCTCATATATACCCATGTATATGCTCTTATTTTATTTTAGTAGGTGGGTGAACTCTTTCTTTATGTGGGCAAGTGCCCACCCAGGTGTTTGCCCACGTACAGAAAAATTTCATCCACATACTAAAATAAAATAAGAGCATATATACGAGTACACATTATATGAGCATATGAGTATAGATATGCATCAACATATTTGATTTGATTGGTGTTATTTGTGATTAAATACAAACACTTAAAATAACTATTTTAACCCACCCACTAAAATTGTCTTAAAAGTAACCTTGCAATTCCTTCAAATTCGATGGGTTTCTCTTGCGAACAGCTTTTTTCAAATTATACCATAAATTCTCGGTTAAATAGAGATCTAGGATTTGATTGGGACACTCGAGAAGGTGAAATTTTTTATTCAAACCATTTCATGGTGTTTTTACTTTTATGTTTTTTATCATTATCTTGTTGCACTTCCCAACTGCGACCTATTCGCAAATCCTGAACTGAAGGCAATACATTTTCTTCAAAAATTTCTTCATATTTCTTCAAATTCAAGCTTCCATTGATGATAAGATTTCCTGGACCAGAAGCACTAAAGCATCCCCAAATAAGCAAAC
This sequence comes from Bathynomus jamesi, assembly GCA_023014485.1. Classification (NCBI taxonomy): domain Eukaryota; kingdom Metazoa; phylum Arthropoda; class Malacostraca; order Isopoda; family Cirolanidae; genus Bathynomus; species Bathynomus jamesi. The sequence continues at coordinate 22,297 of JAJOZX010011636.1, read as the reverse complement.
TTTCACCACCATGTCTAACCCTAGCATGGATATTTTTAACCTCGAATGCAGTGTTTCATTTTCGCCAAACACACCGCTGCTCGTTGTTGCCAAATAATTCAATTTTGGTCTCGTCTCTTCAGAGAACTTTCTTCCAGAATGCAAATCCATCATTTTAATGATCCTTGACGTACTTTAAACGATCTTCTTTGTGCGCTTTTCGTATCAGAAGTTTTCTTCGTGAAACTCTTCCATGCAGACCATTCTTTCTTGATGTACGATCTGCAGTAAAGGGAGTTTGGAAAATATCACTTGCAGTCACTCGTGGATTCGCAGTAACCATTCTTTCAATTCCTTTAGTTGTACGTTCTGAAATCCTGCAAGGTCGTCTACACCTTTTTAGAATTTTGATTGTTCCAACCGTCATAAATGGAATTCGAAGTCCTCCTGTTTTCCTATAACTCCAGACTCATGTGCAGCAATAACACATCACTTTAGATCTGTAGACAGCCCTTTACCACGACGACCCATTGCTTACTAATAACTTGTACAGTCATTCGTTTCCCATGAAGATTCACAGATAAAATTCTAGAATTCAGATTTGGAAAGTCTCTAACCAATAAAACGACAACAACTGATAAAATTTTTAAATTCTTCAAGTCTAAGGTCGAAACACACATTATTAAATAATTTTGTAAATAAAATACAAAAAATTTTGCATTGTAACTTTCTTTTAATTTTCTTAAGTCTTTGATGTTTTACATTATATGTTGGAGTTAAACTAATGTTTTTAGCCTTTCAACTTTCCAAATGTTCCGTGCGATGATTCCTCATTTCACAAAGGTCAAGATCATCGCCCCTTCTCTCCTCCTCGCCCTTATTTGTCAAATTTTCCCAAACATTTCTCTGTACGAATACTTATAAGTGGCAGAGTATATGTATATATATGTGTCTTACATTTTACTATGAACTTCAGCGGTGACCATCTAAAGCTCTCTTGTTTCTAAGAATGATATTAATAATAAAAGAAAATTTTATATATATATATTAGTGATGGATCGAGTGGTCGGTTTTTCACAACCGCGGTTGCGGTTGTGTTTGCGGTTGTCGAATTTTTTGCAACCGCGGTTGCGGTTGCGGTTATCATATACTAGGAAAAATGCGTAATTATTAACTGGATTTAGCCACTATAGTGCGATTTAGCCACACTTGGTACATAATATATACTAAATAGTATTTATTTAGTAAATACCTTATGTTGAACACAAGTTTTGCAATACACCGCGACCGCTATTTGTGTGTTGCAAAACTTGTGTTCAACATAAGGTATTTACTAAATAAATACTATTTAAATGAAGTATATTCTAAACTTATATAGCTATTATGAAAGAATAGGTCAAATTAATTAAAACCATATTTTGCACTAAGTGTGTTACCAGGATGAGGGACGAGGACCCATCGCACTGTTCATCCCACCTACCACTTTCCCCAGCCTCCACCCATTGGAAAGTTATGGATTATTTTAGTTTGAAGAAAATTAAATAAAAATAAATGTTACTTCATGGAGCTCACAGAGTAATAACTTAGAGCGCAGTTTAAACCAATTTTACTACGGCAGCCGTATGACGTCACGTTTAAGCACGCATAAGGAGACCCATCATTTTCTTTTTAAAAAAATAAATATTTCTAATTAACCTAAAATTAAAATTAACTAAGCTTTTACAACCGCAACCGCACTTATGGAACGGCGGTTGCAGTTACGGTTGCGGTTGTGAATTTTTGTGCGGTTGTGTTGCGGTTGCGGTTATTCGATCCATCACTAATATATATATATATATATATATATATATATATATATATATATATAAAGGAGGAGATTGTAGACACCAACTGGGGGAGAGTGGGGTAGGCGTTAGGCAGGAGACAGGGAATACTGGAACTCCCTTTCTCCTGTCACTGTCTTCCTTAACTGATCTTTTTCTGTCTCATCTACCCTATGAGCAGCCCAGCATAGTAGTATGAATGCAAAAGGAGAGTGCAATGCAACTGCAAATGTTGATCAATGTTGCAATGAGTGCCAGGACCAACCTCAGTGCCATCCCCCCTCCCACTTGTTGAAAGACCCCCCAAGTGCCAACCCCAGGGTGAAAAAAAGGGGGAGGGGAACTCCCCCAGTAAGCTGGGGGAGTCCACCTGACCTCTTTGGGGGAGAAAGTGGGACGGCCTCACCCCCCCAAAGGGGTACACTTAAACTAAGAGGAGAAAAAGGAGGGTCTTTGGGGAGAAGTTGGGACGGCCTCACCCCCCCAAAGGGAAGTATAACCTAAGCCCTAACCTAAGAAGGATAGAGGAGAACACTTGGCTCCTGCCAGACGCATATTGAATTCATCCGTCCGAGAGCCCGCTGTCTTATAAGGTCCTAATCTGCCAGTTGGCGTAGAAGCCAGTGCCTCCAGGCATTATCAGGCAGTTGGCACAGTGTATACAACGTTTGGACGGCCAAGAAACGCACACAAACGCACGTACACTCCCCGACTATACGCCCATAAACCCCTATTATTACACGCACAGAACTACATGCACGCTCATAGGTCGCCAACTCCGTCCGTTATCACCCGTTTACACACAACGTTTGAACATCCAAGAAGCGCACACAAACGCACATAGATTCCCATATTATTACGCGAAAGAGAATTTTCAACAGTAATAATAATAATAATAATAATAATGTATTCTAATTTAAACTAGAATAATTTGTCCCAATTTAAAGTTCAATTTTGATTAAGAATTTTATGAAGCTTTTGATAATTGGGTTTTATTTATTTATTGGGTTTTACTTTAAAGCCAACACAAGATGTACACACACACACACACACACACACACACACACACACACTCACACACAAACACATACATACATATATATATATAAATAAATAAATATATATATACACACACACACACACACACACACATATATATATATATATATATATATATATGGGTAATAAACTTTGACACCATAAACTTTGATGACGTATGAGTCCCCGCCCCTCCCATATCTCTTAATTATTTTTGAAATTATTTTACTTGAATGTAAAAGCCGCCCGTCTCATCTCTGTTAATTAGTTTTAAAATTATTTTCTCGCTCTGCCTCTCCTTACAGTCATTGTTTGATTTTAGAATATTAAAAATCACAATAAACAATATAAATATTCTATGAGATTAATATTTATTTTTTTCACCCTATTATCATCACTATAAACGGAAGATATGATCTGCCTTAAAAAATCTAAAAAATATCTTAACAATTCATGTTCCCAATTTATTAATAATCTTCGAACAAATTAAAAGCGCACACCAACGCACGTACACTCCCCGACTATACGCCCATAAAGCCCCTAATATCACACACACACAACTCTATGCAGGCTCATAGGTCGCCAACTCCTACCATCACCGGGTCTCGAACCCATGTGGAGAGCAACTCCAAACCATGCCTAGAGGCGGGGCCATCAACTTGACTTTCATGTGAAGAGAGGCACTAGCAAGAACGAATTGTTCTTCATCACGTATTTTACAATCAGCGAAACTCTTATTATTGTTTACACACACGTACCTACATCTGTCAGTCTGCTTAGAAGGCAGTCACTTGGTATATATTTATTGAATGTGCATTTTTTATAATCCCATCCCCCGAGTTATTCCTTAATATCGTTTATATATACAACCAAAAGAACTAAATAAAACACGATCACATCATTCTGTTTATTTAGGCAAATTATTGGAATTAATTTCATGAAATATACATTCGATAATATAAGAAATACAGAGGAGGAATAAATACATTAAAAAATAATATTCGCATTTGTTTTTTTCCAAAGTCAAGTAATCGCCAAAACAAATAATAATAATAATAATAATAATAATAATAATAATAATAATAATAATAACAAATAAACTCATATCTTCTTAAAGATTTATTCATTACAAAATAAAATTTAAAACAAAGGAGGAAATCTATGGAGTGGATAAGATATATTTGACACGCCCCAGAATTCACGGATCGGCCAATTACAGTACAGTGGGCAGCGCATGAGAACGTCCCCAGTAACTCTAGTTCGTGGATGGCAGCACTCACACGTTATGTTCCACCCAAATTTCACCGACGGCCAAGAGGAAACTCGCGATTCGAGTATTCTGGGTGTTTACAATTACACCCCTGTATATAAAACGGAGCATTTTCATATGGAATCCACAACAACTGTATTTATCAAAGAGTACTACAGAAATATATCAACATGAGCCAATCGCAGCAGCTTTACAGCTCCCCGCAAGTGTTTGAAGACGGTCTACAACACCCATCGGGAAAGTTGTGAGAATTTCGATTAGGCAGCATCCTACGTCACATTGCTACGGGAATTAATTCAACTGGTAGATACGTGAGAAGGCAGGGACTAAAACTCACAATCTCACCCCTTGCAAGATGTTACCTACCTGTTGAAACTCACAAGATTTCGGGCGCCTTCAGAGCCCAATCTGCGACCTTCCATCTTCTACTTATTGCTGATCGCTAGCCCTATGGGCCGCCATAGGCACCGGGGAGACATTTGCTCCGACGAGCCGAGGCGTTGGGCGCGCGATTGATGGAAAATTTTGGCCGAAGTCATAGGCCCTATGACGCGCTACTTATATGTCAACGAGTGGTATATAGAGGGGTCTGCGGCCGGGCTGGGATCACCCCGGCCCTACCTTTTCATAGGTGCTTTCAGCCACGGTCAAACTTCGATAGGTACCCGGGGACGTGAACCGAGAATTAATTGAACGGCTACAGAGGCTACTTTGCGCGGCTACTAGCTCCATTCGCAAAATTCTCCAGGTTGTCCCCGGCACATGTTTAGACTCATCGGCGATCCCATTACTCCGGGAACCCAATACGAGGCCTATCCATTAGGCCTATGGCTCTGGGGAGAAGATTAGATTAGATTTCCCCCCGACTCCTAGCCTTAAATTCATGGAATCATAGGCTAACCGACGTAGTGCAAAGTACGGTCGTCACGTGTTGTCGTACCCCGAAAGACTTATCGGGTCCCCTTGACTCCGGGAACCCAATACAGCCTATCCATAGGCTAATGGCTTGGGGAGAAGATTCCCCCCGACTCCTAGCCCTATAAATGGAATCATCGGCTAATCGACGTAGTGCAGTCGTCAATCACCTGACCAAAAAGAAATCTACCATTTCATAGGTGCTTTCAGCCACGGTCAAACTTCGATAGGTACCCGGGGACGTGAACCGAGAATTAATTGAACGGCTACAGAGGCTACTTTGCGCGGCTACTAGCTCCATTCGCAAAATTCTCCAGGTTGTCCCCGGAACACGTTTAGACTCATCGGCGATCCCATCACTCCGGGAACCCAATACGAGGCCTATCCATTAGGCCTATGGCTCTGGGGAGAAGATTAGATTAGATTTCCCCCCGACTCCTAGCCTTACAAATTCATGGAATCATAGGCTAACCGACGTGGTGCAAGGTACGGTCGTCACGTGTTGTCGTACCCCGAAAGACTTGTCGCGTCCCGTTGACTCCGGGAACCCAATACAGCCTATCCATAGGCTAATGGCTAGGGGAGAAGATTCCCCCCGACTCCTAGCCCTAGAAATGGAATGATCAGCTAATCGACGTAGTGCACTGGTCAATCACGTGACCAAAAAGAACACCTCCCACATCGGTGGGGGATGGGGGATCTCGTGAGCCCCGGACCTCTTCGTAAATTGCTTCGAAATCTATGCTGAGGGGGAGAAACCCGTCGTTCCCCGATAGGGACATAGGTCCTATACCTGAGGAACTCAAGGTCCCCCAGTTTTACTCTCACGACGGAGACCTCTATGCAGGGGTTACGCTCCACCTTTTCGGAGCAACTGACCGGAATGCTCGACTTTCGATGCAAAACATTGCAGAAATTTGTGACGGGAAGAAAGAATTTACCGTTGATGAAGGCAATGAAATGTAAGTAACTAATTTAATTTGTGAATCGGGCTTTATACTTCGGTTCATTCAGTGCAAGTGTTATAATTTATAAAAAGCCATAATAAATGCGTTTTGAAAAACTAGTTTGTGATTTAAGCGGAAGGCCTGGCTATATATATATATATATAACGCTTCATTCAGTACAAGTGTTATAATTTATTAAAACTCGTAATAAAACGAAGTGAAAGGATATCTACCCATGGGTCGACGCCCGGTGCCGGCAGACGCTGCGTAGCACACCATCTAAACTTCCTTACTGATAACTTAAAAATTTATAGAAAGTTCTACAGGTAGGATTATAGAATTACTAAAAACGTTTTAGATTTGCCTGTGGCCCCGGGCTCGTTACCTGGTGCCGGCAGATGATGCGTAGAATATCCAGCGCATCTTACTTTTGAAACCTGTCAGGATATCTGCTTTGTGATTATAATATGCCAGTCACCCTAATCGCCATTTTCTCTTATTGTAACTCTTTAATTAAACTTTAATTTAATTTAACTTTAAAAAAAATTCAGTATGAACTAATCGTGAATTTCTCCTTAAAAGACCGATGCGGAACTTGATCGTGTTAGAGCTACTTTTCACGACAGCTTTGATGAAAGGCAAATAAATGACGACGATTTTGAGGGTTTGCCGCGCAGCCAGCCCAGTGACCTGACTGTCGAGTCGAGGTATTGGCTCACATCCGGTCCAACGAATGCCAGGTCATCGAAGAACTAATGTAAGTTTTTTTAGTGGTTAAGAACAAAACACTGTATTTTCATTCAATTTATTAAATGGTAGAAAGCATGTTTTAATACAATTCGACTTACAGAACTAGCGTCCGTTAAATAAGACTAACATTAATGAAGACATCTTACAGTTATAATTATATATACACACACGTAAAACTTTACACAATATAGTTAACATATATATCCACACGTAAAAATTTACACAATACAACGAGTGGTTACAAATGGGAACTTTTTTATATGTCTGCATACCAATTCATCATTCATCTGTGTCGCACACATCGAATAATTTAAAAAAAATTATAAATCCCTTCGCACGTGACATGTGCAGGAGAAATGAAAGACAGTACATACCACAAGTATTACTAAAATATCGTTGGAAACGGTAAGGATTCCAGACAATTTCATGGACATGTAGCTGTTCGATAAATTGTACAACCACAGGGTCACTCCAGTGCTGAGTGTCGAGTGAATCAAAATAGTACATTCTTTCCCTATTTTTAAAAAAGATTGCAAACTAATGAATCTCTTCACTACCAATAACATCTGTGTTCACGATAAGGCTATACCAATCTCTCGTAGTTGGCAATTTCAATGTTTCATTCTTCGCAAACACACCAATAAATCTGGAGCGTGTGATTCGGTCACTTTTCATTACTCTCTGGAGTGTATTCGCGTACATTTTAAAACTTTGTGACAACTTTCCTAAAACGGTCGAGCTCTATTACAGCTTGAGATTCGAGGTACACTAGAACACTAATAGGCGCGTCTATAGGGTCGGCGTACTCCAATCTGACTGAGATGTTTCCACTTTGTTGTGGACATAAGTGTGTATTTACACTAGCAGATAAGTCGGGGGTAATATCAAATGGGTAAAGGTTAAATTGACCGACAAATTCTTTCTGCGTTACGCGAAACCCAAGCTCGTCACAGGCACAGGCAATATGGGCCAGATTGCTATCAGCTCTCGCGCAGAGCGGGAACACCGCGTCTGATGAGTAGTCCGTAACCATAGTTCCGCCCAATGCAACGCCATTTACGTATAGTTATATATTTAAGGCCGAAATTCTCGAACTTAAAGGCAGTCTCTTTACATTTTCAATTCGTCGAAGCGTGATCCTTCATTCCAATTAATATCCTTTTAGGTAGAACTCCAAGGGCCACGTTTTCTAGCTGCTTCGAGGCTAACCCGGCGGGCACCGTTTAAAGTTTGATCTGTACTCTGTTAATTGGTTATTTTCCTGTTGCGTGTATTAATTTTTTTTCAATTTCTACATATTTCGGGGAACTTAATTTCACTCGCTGTACGCGCAGACATGTTTCCATGACATGAATCACAACGGGTTTTGCGCCCTCTTCTTGATCAGGTCCCAGATTTATGCAGATCTCACGATTCGTGCGGGTGAGCTTTAGCTTCCTGTTGATCCCGTTCATAAGCAGTTTCTCCACGAACGTGAAATCTGTATGAAGACGTCCAAAACATTCGTATATCTTTTTTTTAGAATTTTAAAATTTATCCTTTACACTACTTTCGTCTTTAGTCTGATAATAGCCCTCGGCAGTTAAAAAGGTATCCTTCGTCTTTTTTGAAAAGTTGAGGACATTTTCCAGATAGGCTCGTAGGTGATAATAACCCGTTCTTGCCGAGATGTTAACCTGATTTAAATACACCTCACACTGGCTGAATATAGAATGTAGAAAGTTGGTTTCAGGGTACGCAGAGTAACTATCATCGCAGTCCCTTCCATCTGAATGGGCTATACGCAGTTTAGCGTACATGTGCATGCAGCTTGGATCAAAAAAGTATCTAATTGTGTTTCGTGGGTTAATTGTAATAAAGTCGCTATGCTCAATAGAAACCTGTGTAGGGGCATATCAATGAGGGACAGTTCCGACTTACAACATTGTGAGCTACGTTTGTGTGTACGTTTTAAATGTTTTTTTAGAGCTTCTTTAGGTTTAGTTCCACCTATTATGTTTTCTACCGTGTTAAAACCTGACTGTAACGCCTTCCTCCCGAGATATCTAGCACCTCTCTTCAACAATGGGACAGCCGTGCGTAGTATGGTTGAAAAAATGAAGCCAAGCCCACTCCCACGCTGATATCTCACCCCTCGATAGACTGTGACAGGCCTTCAGGTCATTATAACTGAATGCGACGAAAGTGTAGCTTTACTGTTAAGCTCCCATCACCGAATGGGAAATATTTTCCTTCAATCGTTCTTATATATATTGAGATATTGGTTAATGGATTAGTCGCAACATTCACATAATGTAATGGAGCTTGTAATATGTAAAGCTCAAACTTTTCCCTCTATGGTTGGGAATGTGTACAATGCGCAGCAGGCGCGCCTGGGTGTCCCAAACAAATTGATTCTCCACGATATTGCTGTAAATATAGCACATGTCTGGTGATGGGTAGCTTTCACCCAATTTCTCCAATTTGAACTGATACATTAAGCTGGACAAGTCATGTTGTGCCTCGTGAAAGGTATCTTTCTGGAGGGCTGCACCATATCGACCCTCGGCAACAATTGTAAACAGCTTTTTGTCTTTAATATTTCTACTAAGCGTTGATTTTAACTTCAACATGCTTGCAGGCGTGTCTATTTTTACGACTTCAAAAGGTAAATCGTTTATCCCCGTCACAATGTCCGTGGCTCTGTCATAACGACCGATTCCTAGTGTTACATTTGTACTATAGTACTGTACTTCACCGAACAGGATTGATCACAGTGTTGTCTAAGGTTGTGCCTAATTTTTTACACTCATCGACTCTTCTAAGGATCAGAAATATGATCTGCTCATTTTCAAGAGTTAAAAATTTGGTGGCCAACTGGAATTCACAAACACCAACTTCGTACGAATCACGTTCCAGCTCAATGGGCCCATGGATTTTTATTACAAAGTTGGCCAGGGTGTTGTTAGGATGTACAGACAGAGAAGTGTTGTTAGGATGTACAGACAGAGAAGAAGAGGACGGGAGTGTGACGTAGAAGAGGTTAGGCGCCATGTTGCATACTATTTAAACTTCATTATTGCAGCAGCTTTTATAGAGGTGTTGAAGCTTTCTGGGTACCCTAGCCATTTCACCAGGTACATTTTTCTTTTTCCTGAACCTTTACTGCCTAAACTTTTAGTAAAAGCCTCCTGCGATTTCTTCCCCATTCAAATCTTCAACGTAATATATCATTATCTCGCCTTTAGGTCTCATAGCACTAACTTTAAAAATCTCACGTGTCCATCCTTGCTCAAATCCCTTCGCGAATTTATTTGACGAACGATATAGCTATACATAATCATTGATTTTGAAACGTGTAGAGTGTGGGGGCGGTGCTCTATCTCTTCTCACCTCTGCGCGTAACTCTTTCTAAAACTTCGTCAGGTGTTGTACCAATCGTACGGTGGTGTGAACGGTTGTATGACGAAGCCAATGACCCCAGAACGTTTATATATATGTATGTGTTTTTATGTGTAAAATAGCGATGCATGCGTTCCTTCATGGTACGTTGAACTCTTTCAGTTAAAGAGGCTTTATGTATAGAACTGCTAGTGTAGTAACTGATATTAAACTCTGTCAGCATGTTCTGAAAAGCGCGGCCTATAAATTCTTTCCCTATATCCGTACAAAAATAGCAAGGAACCTTGTCTTCTTTCAACATCAACGTTTTGGCAGCTTTAGCAACTGTTTCAGGCGATTTATTTTTCAGAGGAATTAGCCACAGATATCTAGAGAATACATCTATTATGAATAGGATGTAGCGGTAGCCGTCATTATACACTGAATATCTTTGCTGTCTGTTAAATCCGCTTGCCAAATAGAGTCAATCGAAGCCGCTGTTGTCTTGGCCGTTTTAAACCTTTTTCTCACCAGTTTATGAAGTGTATAAGCATCCTGCTCCCGCAAAAACCTCTCAACATCTTTTGCCCTACTCCATCATTGTAAACACCTCTGTACAGTCTATTAACGCCGCCATAGGAGGCGGAGTTAGAAATGTCATTATAGCGTTTTCTTAATATGTTAGCCATTTGCTTATTTTAGAGTCACGTGAATAAGGTTGGCCGTTTCATCTCTTTTTTCTCCTCTTCAGAGATGCTACTTTTGGGGGTGATGTCGTACTCAGTTGTGACACATGCGAGACTTGATCCAATTCTTTTAACCTAATCAGATTTCCAATCCATGTTTTGGGGATATTTATTTGTTGTAGTCTTGCTTTAATATGCTTCCATCCTGTTGGTGAGGGCCTGTCCGACTTTCGCACCAGATCATGGACAATTTCGACGATATTGGATCCATGTACCCTTGTTCCTTGAACCACCACCTCGCCTGTATCTGTGCACTGTATGATGGGGTCCTCACTCAATAGGGTATAAAGACAAGCCTTTATTCCTCAATGTATGTAGGGGACTGCTTTTAAATACATGCTCGATGTGTTGCGTTCCGTTATTCTTTGGTTGGTCATCTCTAACGTCGTGCCCAGGTCCTATTCTATTACGCCATGCTCAGCGTTGCTCGCGTTGTGTCTAATAACCACGGGGAGCTCTGTCGGATTCTTATAATTTTCGTACTCATGAAGAAATTTCTGCAGAGCCTCTTGGTATAAGAACCTTTTCTCATCAGGTGCCTTTTCACTGTTTAATAGGACTAACAACTCGCTTTCCATTGTTTTACGCCTACTTTTACGGGGTTCTAGAACCGTGTCTGGAATCTTTGAACTTTGCAATGGAGCATACACCTCGTGCGGAATCACTACCACTCTCTTCATTATATTAATCTAGTCAAGTAAAGGTCCCAAAACTGAAAATAAGGTGGGGAGGAATGATCCCCCTCTTTGTACAATAATTCGCTTCTTCATCCCCACAGTCTGGGTTTTACGAACGAGCGCACGTATTTTGTTCTTGTAACGACGTAAGCGAGCGTTCTGAGGGGGTTTCATTGGCACATTACATTTTATAACATTAAGACAGATTTCACAGATGCATTTTAAAAAGTCGGAGTCGATATTTTTAACAAACATCTGCTGCAATGCCCGGGGCAATCGTTGATAGATTTTTATTAATTCCCGATATTTCTTCAACCTCTTTGTCATTCTGGAATATATACCGTTTCAGGCTCGTTTGGAACATATTCGTTCTTAGATGCACCCTAAACGTGTTTCCCGGGTGAATGTCACAAAGCAAAAATGCGTTACTTTAACTTGTAGCTTCTTTATAAACTTCTAAAAACTCCTTTCGCTGATTCTGAAACATTTGATTGGCTAATACCCTAATTTATGACACATCTCTACGTTGTGCGAATAAGACTAGATATTGTGTATTTAACGACACATCGCGCATGAATCTATTTTTGAAAAATGAGATCGTCAATTACAATGACTGTATCTTCATTTCCCTTTAATGATGGTAATAAAAACCCACTCTAATAGACAGTTTATTTCCACAACAGTTTCGATGCCCCACTGGCATCCTCTTCGAGTGGATACAGAAAAACGAATGAACCAAAAACAAGAGGGAAAACAGTCCAGGGACCATTGAGAAATTCGCACCTCGGTTAATCCCGTTCTCCCAACACCAGAAGGGCATTTTATTAAAGGGGTCCCGCTTAAAAGTACATTCGCACAAATTTAAAACTATCTGCTTGTTCTATACATACAGATTCTATTATTTTCTACATAATTATTACATTTATTATTACATTTATTACATTTATTATTGCATTATTATTTATTACAGAAATTATAAATTTATTATGACATTGATTATTACATTGTTGTTTATTATTACAGAAATTATAAACCGAAAAACGAATGAAAAAGGCGAGAAGGAAATAATCGAGAGAGCATTAAGAAATTCGTACCTAGGTTAGATCCCGTTCTCCCGACACCGGAAGGGCATTTTTTGAAAGGGTCCCGCTTATAAGTACATTCGCATAAATTTAAAATTATCTTCTTGTTCTATACATACGGTCTACAACACCCATTGGGTAAGTTGTGAGAATTAGAGCGTTGTACGGTCGGGCTGGGATCACCCCGGCCCTACCTTTTCATAGGTGCTTTCAGCCACGGTCAAACTTCGATAGGTACCCGGGGACGTGAACCGAGAATTAATTGAACGGCTACAGAGGCTACTTTGCGCGGCTACTAGCTCCATTCGCAAAATTCTCCAGGTTGTCCCCGGCACACGTTTAGACTCATCGGCGATCCCATTACTCCGGGAACCCAATACGAGGACTAACCATAAGGCCTATGGCTCTGGGGAGAAGATTAGATTAGATTTCCCCCCCGACTCCTAGCCTTACAAAAATTCATGGAATCATAGGCTAACCGACGTGGTGCAAGGTACGGTCGTCACGTGTTGTCGTACCCCGAAAGACTTATCGGGTCCCCTTGACTCCGGGAACCCAATACAGCCTATCCATAGGCTAATGGCTTGGGGAGAAGATTCCCCCCGACCCCTAGCCCTATAAATGGAATCATCGGCTAATCGACGTAGTGCAGTCGTCAATCACGTGACCAAAAAGAAATCTACCATTTCATAGGTGCTTTCAGCCACGGTCAAACTTCGATAGGTACCCGGGGACGTGAACCGAGAATTAATTGAACGGCTACAGAGGCTACTTTGCGCGGCTATTAGCTCCATTCGCAAAATTCTCCAGGTTGTCCCCGGCACACGTTTAGACTCATCGGCGATCCCATTACTCCGGGAACACAATACGAGGCCTATCCATAAGGCCTATGGCTCTGGGGAGAAGATTAGATTAGATTTCCCCCCGACTCCTAGCCTTACACAAATTCATGGAATCATAGGCTAACCGACGTGGTGCAAGGTACGGTCGTCACGTGTTGTCGTACCCCGAAAGACTTATCGGGTCCCCTTGACTCCGGGAACCCAATACAGCCTATCCATAGGCTAATGGCTAGGGGAGAAGATTCCCCCCGACTCCTAGCCCTAGAAATGGAATGATCAGCTAATCGACGTAGTGCACTGGTCAATCACGTGACCGAAAAGAACACCTCCCACGTCGGTGGGGGATGGGGGATCTCCTGAGCCCCGGACCTCTTCGTAAATTGCTTCGAAATCTATGCTGAGGGGGAGAAACCGGTCGTTCCCCGATAGGGACATAGGTCCTATACCCAGGGAACTCACGTAACGCGTTTCAGTCCCACGACAGATTCTATTTTTTTTACATAATTATTACATTTATTATTACATTTATTATTGCATTATTATTTATTACAGAAATTATAAATTTATTATTACATTTATTATTGCATTATTATTTATTACAGAAATTATAAATTTATTATTACATTGATTATTACATTGTTGTTTATTACTACAGAAATTATTAACCGAAAAACGAATGAAAAAGGCGAGAAGGAAACAATCCAGAGACCATTAAGAAATTTGCACCTAGGTTGGATCCCGTTTTCCCGTCACCGGAAGGACATTTTATTTAAGGGTCCCGCTTATAAGTATGATACATTCGCACAAATTAAAACTATCTTCTTGTTCTATACATACTGATTCTATTATGTTCACATAATTACTGCATTTATTGTTACATTTACGTTTTTTAACATTTATTATTATTACCTTTGCATTTATTATTACATTTACATTTATTACTATTACGTTTATTATCTTTAGTTTAACAGTACCATTTCCATTCGTTGTTTTTTTGTTTTTTTTTGTGATCGTCAGATTTGTGCTTTTAAAAAGTTGGGCCCAAAGATGGAACAGGGACTAGGTTGACATCCTGAAAGTTCTCAAGGTCTACTACGTATGATTTAGGCTGGCCTTAGTTACCTCAGTAACCCCATAACAATAAAGTTCTTCCACATATGCTGTTAGGTCTAAATTAGCTGAGTTGGCCACCGTTACCAATACTTTCACCATAATCCGAAAAATTAAAGTATTTGTTTTGATTCTTAGTTAAACGGAGTGAAAAATGAATGCCGTTAGAAGCGTGGGCGCAAAATGTTAGAGTGCAATACAATTGCAAATGTTGCAAGAGTGCCAACCCCCACCCCATACTGCCGACCACTACCCCCTTGTTTCAAAGCACCCCCATAGTGCCAACCCCCAACCCCCTTGTTGCAAGGCTCCCCCAAAATTGGGGAGGGGTTGCAAGAGCAACAAGGGGTTATGAAACTTGGAGGCGGAGTTATCCCCCAAGTTGCAATGAACCACCCAAAGGGGTACACCTAACCTAAGAGAGAGGTGTTAGCCTGGCAGTAGCCAAGCGCATATTTAGACTTCATCCGAGCGGCCGTTGTCTTATAGGACCCCTAATCAGCCAGATGGCTTAATCAGCCAGTGCCTCCTGGCATCATCAGCCAGTGCCTCCAGGCATCATCAGTCAGTTAGCTTAATCAGCCAGTGCCCCCCAGGTATCTTTAGAAAAAAAATTGAACTTTTCACATATTTAAATATATATATATATACACAGTTATATCTATCTTCGGAGCATCCCTTCGCGTTTGCAAGCCAGGTTACCCTAATGATCCGTGTTAAACCGTAGGTCTAAGGTGGAGGCGGGCTGGAGACCCGGTGCATCCTTACACGGTTCTTAGGGGCAGGACCCCTTTATTGCAGCACTCGATAAGTGCAGGGTTATAAACGGATTTCCATTCTGAACCTTTCGTATAAACACATAAATATATGAGTATATATAAATATATGAGTATATATATATATATATATATATATTATATATATATATATATATATATATATATATATATACACAGCTATATTTACCCTCGTTCACATTAAAAATAAAATCTGAAACATCTGTTGTTTCATTTCTTTATTGGCTATTCTCTGATTTTCACGTATTTAACACCTCAACTTCCTCTCTCTCTAGAATACAAGATCAAAATAACAAAGCGTTTCACGTCTCTCCAAGAACGGTGACATCAGACACATGCCATAAAACTTCACAACTCGCTCGATATCGTATTTTACAACCCACTACATTACACGTCTTTGTTTTTATAAATTTATTTATTGTATCGCGGAAATTTTACAGCAGCTGCCTTCATGGGTAATTAAAT
This sequence comes from Bathynomus jamesi, assembly GCA_023014485.1. NCBI lineage: Eukaryota > Metazoa > Arthropoda > Malacostraca > Isopoda > Cirolanidae > Bathynomus > Bathynomus jamesi. The sequence goes on along the minus strand of JAJOZX010011636.1, from coordinate 6,496 downwards.
ATCTTCCACTTTTAGGATACTAATTTTAAATTATTATAGGGCCCAGTTCATCACACCTCTTTGTCATTCCTTCATGGGTAATTAAATATCTTCCACTTTATACATCAAGGCACCATAACCCACAGTTAGTGTTTTTCTCAACCATACGTGAATATATCATCCAATATCACGAAATCCCTTTCGAACAAACGAGAATGTAAAGGCAAACTGTTACGGCCATAAAACGTTTCTCTCTCTCTCTCTCTCTCTCTCTCTCTCTCTCTCTCTCTCTCTCTCTCTCTCTCGAATACAAGATTGAAAATCAAATCGTTTCGCGTCTCTCCACGAATGATGACATCTGACACGTCATAAATATTTACATTACCTTAGGTTCATCGGTCATTTCATGCGCAATTAGGTTAAATTATGTTCCAATCTCTCGCGAAATATTTTTGACAACAATGCAAACATTTTGTGAAAATAACATTTATCTTTACGACAGAGCTTACTAATTAGTACAAACACACACACACACACAATATATATATATGATACACACAGACAGTGCATGGAACAAGGAACTATTCTGGGATAATTAAATCCACTATAGTCCGAATAAGTAATGGTAAATGATAAATATCATAGTTTTTCTTTTTCCTGATGCTAGCCCGACGTGGGCAACGGGTCACTCGCAAAGAGGTCCCATAAATATAGCTTCCCTCACCAGCTATCTGCAAAGCAGACAGGATCCAGCTTTTGGACATGGATCTAGGGTTTAAAGCAGCCTAGCCCTGCTACATTTAGAACCTCAATATAGGCAAAAGACTCGCTGCCTTCACGTCAGAATGAATACATCAAAGAAAAAGGGGTAACTATTATATTTTTAGCCAAAAATTAATCTCTCTCTCTCTCTCTCTCTCTCTCTCTCTCTCTCTCTTCTCTCTCTCTCTCTTCCCAACGGGACATAATATACCCTAACCTAACTTTGCCTAACCTAGCCTTACTTATTGCTTAAGATTCAAATTGAATGTTAAACGCTGATATTATAACTCCCCGTCTAAAAAATTATTTACCTTTATTAATATTAAAATAAATACATTGGCTTTACAATTTACAATGACATAAATAATTGTGAAGCTTGACTATTTATTTTATTGAATTTGGCCCTCAAGCTTTAGGTTTTACTGGGCTCTTTTTAAAAATAAAACAGATGTTTCTCGCCCCACCAACCACTATACCGCTAAGATGCAATGTGTAGCCGTGTATATATATAATATATATATATATGTATATATATAGATATATAGATATATTCTATTTTTATATTTTACCAGCACCGAAATCGAAATTTAATTGTTAGGCCTTGCTGCGCGTCACTACATCATCTTTCGTGAGAAATGTCAGATTTAAATACTCATGGCTAATATTTGACCTAGTGAATGAAATTATGCAAGGTTTTGTTTAAAGTAAATAAAGTCCATTTATCAAAAGCTTTATAAAATTCTTAATCATAATATGATGTTGGGGGAAAATAAAGAAAATTAAGTAAGTCACGTTGCAATTTGTTTGGTTTTGACTTTTCAAAATTCAGTTTTTTTGTTTGTGAGAGAACCTCTCTCCCCCTCCGTCGTTTACACATATACGCTCATTGAAACAGGAATCAAACACTAGCGGGGATTTCTTGATGAGTTACAAAATATCTATTTACCCGTGGAAATAAATGCAACAGTATTCTAAACAAGGCCTAACATAAGAATTATATAAATTACAGATGCTGGAGGTATTGAAAAAACGTGTAAAAACGCAGCTCGCTCCTCCAACAAGCCAGGCAAAGAGTGCAAGAAAGCAGCTCACTCCACCACCCAGCCATGCCTAGAGAGGGGTCACCTAACCGAGACTAACATAACCTAACCTATGCGTAGCCTAACTCGGACATAATATAACCTAGCGCAGTCGAACTGTGTATAATAAAACCTAACCTAGCGTAGCGGTACCACCATAACACCAAGCCTAACCTAGCCTAAACTAACCTAGCATTTTATCCTGTCCATCTACCTATCTATCAAGAGAACAACTCGCGCCTACACCATGCCACAGGAAAATATTAGCCGCATGAATGAAATAGACTAAAATATAATTCTGTGTTAGTACAATATACAAAAAAACTGCACCACCTTCTTTCCCCGAGCACCAAAGAGTTTAAGAAAGGTCCATCTATCTATATATCTAGAGAAGAACTCGCTCCCACATCAAGCCATAACACTTGGCCTAACCTAACTTAATCTATCTATCAAGAGAACAACTCGCTCCTACACCAAGTCATAGCACTAAGCCTAACCTATCCTAATCTATCTACACCATGCCATAACACCAAGACTAACCTAACCTACCTTAACTAACCTATTATATATATATATATACAGGGCCGTATCCAGGATTTTTTTTGGGGGGGCACACCAACTTCAGAAAATAAATGGTGGTTTGAAATTATCCGGTTAAGAATTTAAATCGTTCCCCATCGCTCAAACGTTGGTTGACAGCCAGAGAAATGTCGTACATTGATAATGCAGGGGGTTTGATTTCCTGGGATAAACCTGGTGGTCGAGAATAAATTTCGGTTTCAGCAATTCCAGCCACCTGGAAGTTTTCATTCTCAGTGGGATTGCTCACTGGTAAATTTGTAATTTGTTGTGTAGTATCACATTCAGTTAGGACAATATTTTCACATTGGGAACTTTGACCTTCACTAGCATCAATTCTCTGCCGCTTAATCGGCACAAAAAATGAAGTAATCTTCTTCATTAATTCTGAAAAGATGAGAACACTCAAGTTAATAACACGAAAATAATACACCTATGTGAACTAAGACTAGCACAAGCACAATCCACATAACGAACAATATGCCGGTCTGTGTTGACAGCCAGCGGCTATGCCAGTAGCTATGCATTCCACTAACACACCACATATAAACTCACACAAACAACATCACTTTAGCTTTGCTAGACTCAAATACCCTTGTTTATATTAAATTTTTGTTGACTACGCTGCTCTTCTTTTGACGTTCAGCAGCGTCTTATACAAAATTATATTATTAAAAAAAAAAGCAAAAAAATTAAAACCCTTCAAAAAAATATTTTTCGAGAAATTTCAGGCGGGCACGTGCCCCTCTGGCCCCCATGGATACGGGCCTCTCCCTCTATATATATATATATATATATATATATAAGATTCGGTAATAATAAACTGGTAGAAAATATATAAAAGAGTATATATATATATATATATATATATATATATATATATATATATATGTAAAATAAAAAAGGGGAAAACGAGGAGGGGAGGATTAAATTAGCTCCAGTTTGTGTAAAGAAAGATCGAGAACGTTGGACGGTCTTCACGATTGATACAGTTAAAGTTGTACTATCTTGGGGAGGAAACACAAACTTGCGGTGCATCTTGCTCCTGAAGAATCATGCACTAGGACTGAAAATCAACTCGTTTATTTTAAAAACATTTGTTTAATATAACAAAAAGTATTCACATCGCAAAGAATTTCATTTAATAATTTCACAGCCAAAAGAATTAAAACACTATTAATAATTTCACTCATTGCTTAATTTATAAGCAATTAACTGCATTTCAGAGTCCTTACTTCATATAATTTCTATTAGCACTTCATTTATTTTGTAAAAAAACTTCAAAAGAATTTCACATCCCAAAGAATTTCATTTAATAATTTCACTGCCAAAAGAATTAAATCACTTTATTATTAATTTCACTCATTGCTTAATTCAAAAGCAATTAACTTCATTTCAGAGTCCCATGCTTCATGTAATTCATCCGTTAACTTCAAGAACAACATTTCAACTCATTGCTTAAGACTTCCATCAAATTATATGAAGTACTTTTTTATCATTTTCAATCGGTAGTTAAAAGAACACATTCATTTTCACCTGTTCAGTATCAATTGTTTAAGGTTCAAATTGAGTGCCATGCGCGATGCAAGGGAACATTCCCTCCTACACTAAGCAGTCATGTGTGGCGGAGAGCGACTGATAATTTTATAGAAAACAGAGTAAATACATTTTACATTAAATTGTCTTCGCATCCACACTATTTTACGTGAGACGAGAAGGAAAGGACCCAGGTACCATCGGTATGTTCCCCCGAGACAGCAGAGCGGGAAAACCCAGGATATCTCACTCCCTCTCTCTCTCTCTCTCGTTCTTTGATTTAAAATCACAATAAACACTATAATTATTCTGTGAGGCTATTATTTTATTTTCCAATCTATAAATATCATCATAAACGGTAGACACGATCTAACTTAAAGCTAAAACATAACTTCTTATCAATTCATGTTTTCAGCATCATTTTCATCATTTTAAGCATATATATATATTATATATATATATATATATACAGAGAGAGATTCAAAAACTGAAGGAGACACACTCACATACACAAGCACACACACACACACACACACACACACACACATATATATTAGTGATTTGAAATTGCCGTTAAAAATGATAATTATCAAGGTGTATCATAACGACAGGCTAGTGCTACTATTTGCAGCAGTATTACAACCATCCCGCTCAACTCGAATGCATAGTGCCGATCTGCGTTACCAAGCGTTTCACACACTTCACAACTTCTAAGATTCACAAAAGGGACCTTTCTTTTCAATACTTTAAAACTCGCTCCTCCACCAAACCGGGGCCAAGCAGGAGGTCCTCCTCTAGACCCGGTTTGGTGGAGGAGCATCAAGTTTTAAGTATCGCTGAGAAAGGTCCCGTTTGTGAATCTTAGAAGTTGTGAAGTATGGGGAATGCGTGGTAACTCAGGTTGGCATTATGCATTCGAGTTCAGCGGGGTGGTTGTAATACTGCTGCAAATATTAGCACTAGCCTGTCGTTATGGTACACCTTAATTATCATTTTTAACAGCAATTTCAAATCACTAATGTGTGTGTGCATGTGTGTGTGTGTGTGTCGTCTTCAGTTTCTGACTCTGTGTGTATATATATATATATATATATATATATATATATTATATATATATATATATATATATTAGGGTTGCCCTTAAGTGGTGCTAAAATTTTAAGTTACGATTTTTTTCCTCTTACCCTTCAGTTGGATTCTATGTCACTAGAAAATAACAAAATTTTAGTGAGATATAAGTATATATAGGGTGTGCTCAAGGACTTCAAACTTTCTCGCTCGACTCTCATATATTATTAAATAGGCGTGATGAGTTATTGGTAGAATTTGATTATTATATGACTTGCCATATTATATATGGTTAAGCTCTTCTTTCTTTCTTTGTGTATCCGTCTTCCGGGATTGATTTTTTTTCAAAAGATCCCACTTCTTCATCAGACTCTCCAACTGTTTCGCTACATGATGAACTAGCCGCAGTGGAATCCTCGCCTTCTTCCAAAAAGTCTCCACTTCCGCTATCATCAACTGAGCAGCCTTGTGCTTATTCTTAATCGACTGAAGCAAATGTTGATAGTACCTCATAACATCCCCATTACTTGGCAATTTTGCACCCGATAAACAATTTTGAGTATGTCCAAGCAAATAAACCGTGTTTTTTTCGAGTTCCACTAGCCATCATAAAAAAATCTATATACCTAGATAAAAAGAAAGCGTAATGTCGTTTAGCATATAAGAACATAAGATCATCGCTACTATTTGTTTCAAATGAAATCCTGCTTTGATGACCTTTTCAACGTTGCTCACCAAAATGCTATGGTGTTGATGACGAATGAGGAGGATAAAGCATTCCTGTTGGCACAAAGAGAGAAGGGCAGAAGAGACTCCCTTGCTGGAATTGATAAGACTTTGGCTAAAAGAGAGGAAGCAGCTACGAAGAAGCGAATTCGGAATGATGATTTTAAGAAGAGACATGAAATAGAGAATCTCGTACTTAACAGAAAAATCGTCCTGGAATCTTCTTTATCTTCCACAGGTGAGAACACCACGGATTCAGAGAATGAAGGAGCTGTTGGAGGAGTCGTAGTGTCATCACCTCATCCAAAAAGAGGCCGCAAGAATATCCTCCATCCAGAAGTTCTTTCGTCGTTAGATCGCACTAAAACTAGTGACCGTAATGCGGTCTTTACCATCGCGTCAGTGATCAGTGCTTCCGGTCAGAACGTTGGGGAATACAACATCAACAGAGCTTCTCTGCAAAGACACAGGAAGAAACATCGAGCCCAAAGAGCTGCAGAGTTGAAGAAGAAATTTGATCCGCGAACACCTCTCACCTTTCACTGGGACGGCAAGCTGATGGATGACCTAACTGGAGATAAGAAGGTCGACCGTCTCCCAATCGTTGTTTCAGGATCTGGACTAGATCAGATCCTTTCAATCCCGAAGCTTGCAACTGGCACTGGCCAAGCAATGGCGCAGGCGATGATTGATGTCGTCGATCATGGGGTGTTCGTGATCGAATCAAAGCCCTTAACTTCGACACCACAGCGAGCAACACTGGAAGA